>SJYC01139728.1:0-41570 GCA_006408675.1 Madoqua kirkii | reverse complement strand
TGTGTGTGTGTGTGTGTGTGTGTGTGTGTGTGTGTGAGAGAGAGAGAGAGAGAGAGAGAGAGAGAGAGAAACAGAGAATATAGCTAAAGGGAAAATCCTGCTCCCCCCACTCAGATCATAAATAAGCCCTGCGTTCACATTGATTGGCCAGGGAAGAACAGTAATTCCATTGCCCAGCATTCTTCAATTGGAACACTCTGTCCCTGAGGGATGTTGCAGAACACTTTTTCTTGTGGATCTAAAACAGGGCATTGATGTGTAGTGACACTTTCACAAATAATTCTTCAGCTATCTGAAAATATATCCTTGAACTCAATTACATTCGTAATTCAAACGTAGTGCATGCCTCTACACGAAAACACTCTTTTCTAGTAAAGCTGCTACAATTCTTTCTTGTAACTTTTAACTATAGCTTGGAGACGCCAAGACCATGCTGATGCAGCCAGAGGAAATGGGAAAGTGATTGTCACTCAGTTGTATCCAACTCTTTGTTACCCTGGAGACTGCAGCCTGCCAGGCTCCTCTGTCCATGGAATTCTTCAGGCAAGAATATTGGAGTCAGTTGCCACTCCCTTCTCCAGGGGATCTTCCTGATCCAGGGATTGAACCTAGGTCTCCTGCATTGCAGGCAGATTCTTTACCATCGGAACCACCAGGAAAGTCCAAGTAAATGGAAAAGCTTCTGAAGAGAGAGAACACTTATACAGATGCTGGAATATGGGACAGAAGGAGCGAGAAGGAGGAGCAAAGTTATCAGTCTAGGAGAGATTTGGCTTCACTAGAGGAAGATGACCAGGTTGCAGAAAATGTAAAGTTTGGATAAAGCTGCATATAATGGATTCAAGATGGATATATCGGGAGTGAGGCTTCCTAACACTCTTTTGTTTAAGAATTTGAGCTAGTGAGGTAACAGAAAAATAATTACAGTTGTTTAAGTACTTTCCATAACACTTAAAAAGTTCAAGCAGTAATGATGTACCCTCCCAGAATAAATCTTTCAGTACAGATGATGCCATTCTGTTTATGCAAATTTATACATCACTATAATGTTTACTGACTTCCCTGGGGGCTCAGCAGTAAAGAATCTGTCTGCCAATGCACAAGACATGAGTTAAATCCCTAGCTTGGGAAGGTCCCCTGGAGAAGTAAATGGCAACCCACTCTAGTATTCTTGCCTGGGAAATACCATGAGCTGAAGAACCTGATAGGCAACAGTCTATTCAGTCACAAAGAGTTGGACAAAACTAAACAACAATAGCAATTTTTAATACTATACCATATTTAGACAAGTTGGTGTGTTCTTTTCCACAATAAAAATTTATGTCAAATCATAATAAAATTTTGATTATTTCAAAAGTAATGGTCCACTTAACTATAGGAGTTAAAGAAAGAAATATTACTCTAGGTGAAAATAAAAATTAAAATGTAATAAGAAAATAACTATGCTAGGCCTAGGGAAAATGAGAATTACAAAAGCAATGAGAACTGTTTCTGCCATGAACTGAATGATTTTGCCTCATAGTTGTTTGCTGGCTTTTTTTTTTTTTTTTAAGTGAGACAATGTTATCTACATAATAACTTCAAGGCCTCTGTTTTTAGACAAGAAAAGAACACCACGCCGGCTGCCCCTGTGTAGATGATGGTATATTCAGGAAGAGACTATTTCTTTTCTTGGCACAGACCTAGGAGTCTTTTGTATACTTAAGTGGTTTCTCAACCACTGAGCTACCAGGAGGGTAACCACAGGGAACAGAAGCAGCAAGTGATGGGTAAAGGAGGGAGCCACAGCCTCTTCTATCTAGCATTCAATAAAATAGTTCTTGAGAAAATCATTTAGCACAAGGTCTTAAACATAGTAACTCTCATTACACCTAATCTAAAATTACATATATAAGAAGCATCACTTGTCAACAACATTGTTCTGTAATTTATTTTTGCATCAATTTCTCATAGTCATGTCTTCATGGAAATGTATGTAATAATTGAACAAATAAAGGTAAAAAAGTACCAAGTTATGTGAATTAAATGGCATAATACATTAGTATAATACTATTAAATAGCTTCAAAGTCACAGTATATCCCCAAAGTGGTAGAGAAACCATTGAAAACTATAATTTTCATAATTTGTGTTGGAAATAAATAAAAGTCAACTATAAAATTTAATTGCCTGGAATTAAAACACATGCACAGTGAAGGACACTTTAATGAGGAAACATTTCACATTCATTCTTATCAGTTATTATGACAAATGTCCCTTCTGTAAGATATTATTAATATACTTTCTCATTTGCAGTTAATTACCCTCCATCTGGTAAAATCTCTGGGTGATTGTTATTTTTTTCCCCTCAAAATAAAATTTTGATTCACATACAAATAATTATTTGGTCTCTAACCTATAAAAAGACCAAAACAAAATGGGGACAGTGTTGAGAAAGAAGTTTTCCTCCCTGTAAGAATATTTCAGTAATTTCCAGAGAGAGAAATTTACTTGCTGACTTGTTATAACAAAGACAAAATAGCAAAATATAGCAGAATATCATTCTAGGTAATAAAACCCTTGTTGAGTATTTTGCTTCATTCACCATCAAATCATCAGCAGTCACAGAATGCTAATAAAGGGCATAAACAATGAGCTAAAAGACAAATAAAATTTTTCAAAGTTTAGCTATCAAAAATGTTATGATTAGGCATATATTATGCATTAAACATCACAAATGTATTTATGTTATTTATTTTTAAACAAGATTTTTTAAAATGCTCTTGCCCAAGATTTGAGATTTGTTAGCACAGCTAACCTTTCAGATTTCCAGTTATATAAGATTGCAATCTAGTGGCATTCTAGCAGCTCTGTTAAGGTACATTTAATAATTTTAAATTGTAATTCAATTACATTGACCACGAAAATTATACAGAGGTTGGTAACCATAAAATATTTTGAGGGTTAAGTTTTTTGGAATATGGTAAGTACCTTCCAATGTATTCCTGGAATCCCACTCCTGGGCATACATTCAGAGAACATTCTAATTAAAAAAGATACATGTACCCCAATGTTCATAGTACCATTATTTACAATAATCAAGATATTGAAGCAGTCTAAATGTCCATTGACAGATGAATTAATAAAGAAGATGTGGTACATATATACGATGGAATACCACTTCACCTTAAAACTAAGAATGAAATAATTCCATTGACAGCAAAATGGATGGACCTAGAGATTATTATACTAGTGTAGCAAGTCAGACAGAGAAAGACCAATACAAAATGTTATCTCTTACATGTGGAACATGAAGTATGATACAAAGGAACTTATCTATGAAAGAGAAACAGATTTGTAGATGTAGAGAACAGATTTATGATTGCTAAATTGGAGAGGGTGGAGAAGGGACGGAATAAGGGTTTGAAATCAGTAGATGGAAGCTATTATATATAGGACTGATAAACAGCAAGGTCTTATTGTATAGCCCAGGGATCTATATCCAATACTCTGTGATAAACCATAGTGGAAAAGAATATTAAACAGAATACACATATACACACACATATATAGAACTGAATATTTTGCTGTATAATAGAATGCAATACAACATTGCAAATCAACTATAATTAAATAAAAATTTAAAAATAAAAATATGGAACTGTCTGAAGCTCCTTTACTTTATAAGGAGGCTTATGTAGCAGAAGTGGTGTAATAGAGTAAACAGAATACTGGAGTGGAAATGGCAACCCACTCTAGTATTGTTACCTGAGAAATCCCATGGACGAGAAGCCTGGAGGGCTACAGTCCATAGGTTCGTAAAGGGTCAGATGACTGAAGTGACTAAACATGTAAGCAAGCATGAATGTAAAAGAAAAGACAGTGATATACATCTTCAAGCAGATACCAAACATTTATTTACATTAAGACAGAAAGTATGTGCATAGATATCCTAAAGCCACTCTCACTTCAGGGACAAGTTAGGTTACTAAGGCTCTTACAAGTTTTTCTAAATCTTATTGCTTTATAAGTAACACTTATTAAGTAAACAGTTAGTAAGTAGGGCTTCCCTGGAGAAATATCTGGAAGAAGATTGCCGGGAGAAATAGAAATAACCTCAAATATGCAGATGACACCACCTTTATGACAGAAAGTGAAGAACTAAAGAGCCTCTTGATGAAAGTGAAAGAGGAGAGTGAAAATGTTGCCTTAAAACTCAACATTCAGAAAACTAAGATCATGGCATCTGGTCCCATCACTTCATGGCAAATAGATGGGAAAACAGTGGAAAAAATGGCAGACTTTATTTTGGGGGGTTCCAAAATCACTGCAGATGGTGATTGCAGTCATGAAATTAAAAGACACTTACTCCTTAGAAGGAAAGTTATGATCAACCTAGATAGCATATTCAAAAACAGAGACATTACTTTGCCAACAAAGGTCTGTCTAGTCAAGGCTACATTCTTTTCCAGTTCAGTTCAGGTCAGTTTAGTCACTCAGTTGTGTCCAGATTTTTGTGACCCCATGACTTGCAGCACACCAGGCCTCCTGATCCATCACCAGCTCCCAAAGTTCACCCAAACTCATGTCCATCAAGTTGGTGATGTTATCCAGCCATCTAATCCTCGGTTGCTCCCTTCTCCTCCTGACCCCAGTCCCTTCCAGTATCAGAGTCTTTCCCAATGAGTAATTCTTTTCCAGTTCAGTTCAGGTCAGTTTAGTCACTCAGTTGTGTCCAGATTTTTGTGACCCCATGACTTGCAGCACACCAGGCCTCCTGATCCATCACCAGCTCCCAAAGTTCACCCAAACTCATGTCCATCAAGTTGGTGATGTTATCCAGCCATCTAATCCTCGGTTGCTCCCTTCTCCTCCTGACCCCAGTCCCTTCCAGTATCAGAGTCTTTCCCAATGAGTCAACTCTTTACATGAGGTGGCCAGAGTATTGAAGTTTCAGCTTTAGCATCATTCCTCCCAAAGAACACCCGGGTCTGATATCATTTAAGATGGACTGGTTGGAAGTCCTTGCAGTCCAAAAGACTCTCAAGAGTCTTCTCCAACACCACAGTTCAAAAGCATCAATTCTTTGGCACTCAGCTTTCTTCACAGTCCAACTCTCACATCCATACATGACCATTGGAAAAACCATAGCTTTGACTAGACAAACCTTTGTTGTCAAAGTAATGTCTCTACTTTTGAATATGCTGTCTAGGTTGGTCATAACTTTTCTTCCAAGGAGTAAGTGTCTTTTAATTTCCTGGTTGTAGCCACCATCTGCTGTGATTTTGGAGCCCCCAGAAATGAAGTCTGACACTATTTCCACTGTTTCCCCATCTATTTCCCATGAAGTGATGGGACCGGATGCCATGACCTTCGTTTTCTGAATGTTGAGCTTTAAGCTAACTTTTTTGCTGTCCTCTTTCACTTTCCTCAAGAGGCTTTTTAGTTTGTCTTCACTTTCTGCCATAAGGGTGGTGTCATCTGCATAGCTAAGGTTATTGATATTTCAGATATCAATATCAATAACCATTCTATTGAAAAAATAACAGTTTCCCAGTAGTCATGTATGAATGTGAGATGTGAGAGTTGGACTATAAAGAAAGCTGAGCACTGAATAATTCATGGTTTTGAACTGTGGTGTTGAAGACTTTTTTTTTTTAATTTAAATTTATTTGTTTTAATTGGAGGCTAATTACTTTACAATATTGTATTGGTTTTGCCATACATCAACATGAGGGATTATGTGAGAAGAGGGAGAGGGTGGGATGATTTGGAAGAATGACATGGAGAAGACTCTTGAGATTCCCTTGGAGTGCAAGGAGATCCAACCAGTCCATCCTAAAGGAGAACAGTCCTGGGTGTTCTTTGGAAGGACTGATGTTGAGCTGAAACTCCAATACTTTGGCCACCTCATGCAAAGAGTAGACACGTTGGAAAAGACCCTGATGCTGGGACAGATTTTGGGCAGGAGGAGAAGGGGACGACAGAGGATGAGATGGTTGGATGACATCACCGACTCAATGGACATGAGTTTAAGTAAACTCTGGAAGCTGGTGATGGACAGGGAAGCCTAGCGTGCTGCAGTCCATGGGGTTTCAGAATTGAACACAACTTAGTGACTGAACTGAACTGAATTGAGGGCTTCCCAAATGGCTCTAGTGGTAAAGAACCTGCCTGCTAAGGCAGGAAACAAAAGAGATATCACTTTGATCCCCAAGTGGGAAAATCCCTTGGGGGAAGGCATGGCAACTCACTCCAGTATTCTTGCCTGGAGAATCCCATGGACATAGCCTGGCGGGCTATGGTCCATAGGGTTGCAAGGAAGTTAGACATGACTGCAGTGATTTAACAGCACTTAGCAATTAAGTTGGAGAAAGTAATAGCAACTCATTCCAGTACTCTTGCCTGGTGAATGCCATGGGCAGAGGAGCCTGGTGGGCTGCAGTCCACGGGGTCACTAAGAGTCGGGCACGTGACTGAGCGACTCTCTTTCACTTTTCACTTTCACGCATTGGAGAAGGAAATGGCAACCCACTCCAGTATTCTTGCCTGGAGAATCCCAGAGACAGAGGAGCCTAGTGGGCTGCTGTCTATGGGGTCTCAGAGTCAGACACGACGGAAGCAACTTAGCAGCAGCAGCAGCATCAATTAAGTTTAACTTAATGTTTAAGGGTCAAATACCATTAGAAATGCAAGGGGCACTTATCATATCCATTCCCACTGCTTTAGTCCAACCTGCCAGCTCTCACCTGGATCAAACAATGATCTTTTTTCCAAGCTACCTGCACACATTATAGGCATCATTTGCTTCCCTAAGACACATTTTTAATTCTGTAACCAGACAAAGATTCTCAAAGTAAAATCCAAGGGGACGACAGAGGATGAGATGGTTGGATGACATCACCGACTCAATGGACATGAGTTTAAGTAAACTCTGGAAGCTGGTGATGGACAGGGAAGCCTAGCGTGCTGCAGTCCATGGGGTTTCAGAATTGAACACAACTTAGTGACTGAACTGAACTGAATTGAGGGCTTCCCAAATGGCTCTAGTGGTAAAGAACCTGCCTGCTAAGGCAGGAAACAAAAGAGATATCACTTTGATCCCCAAGTGGGAAAATCCCTTGGGGGAAGGCATGGCAACTCACTCCAGTATTCTTGCCTGGAGAATCCCATGGACATAGCCTGGCGGGCTATGGTCCATAGGGTTGCAAGGAAGTTAGACATGACTGAAGTGATTTAACAGCACTTAGCAATTAAGTTGGAGAAAGTAATGGCAACTCATTCCAGTACTCTTGCCTGGTGAATGCCATGGGCAGAGGAGCCTGGTGGGCTGCAGTCCACGGGGTCACTAAGAGTCGGGCACGTGACTGAGAGACTCTCTTTCACTTTTCACTTTCACGCATTGGAGAAGGAAATGGCAACCCACTCCAGTATTCTTGCCTGGAGAATCCCAGAGACAGAGGAGCCTAGTGGGCTGCTGTCTATGGGGTCTCAGAGTCAGACACGACGGAAGCAACTTAGCAGCAGCAGCAGCATCAATTAAGTTTAACTTAATGTTTAAGGGTCAAATACCATTAGAAATGCAAGGGGCACTTATCATATCCATTCCCACTGCTTTAGTCCAACCTGCCAGCTCTCACCTGGATCAAACAATGATCTTTTTTCCAAGCTACCTGCACACATTATAGGCATCATTTGCTTCCCTAAGACACATTTTTAATTCTGTAACCAGACAAAGATTCTCAAAGTAAAATCCTCTTTTCATTTTCTTGCTTAAAATGTTTTGCTAGATTCTTATTGCTCTTCAAACAAAAGCAACATCTTAGTATGGCCTGCAAGCTCCTATAACACTTGCCTCCATTCACCTCTTCCATGCCAGCTCCCTAATCCTCCCACTTCTCATCCCCACCAATATTTCTTCCTCTCAAACTGTTTGCTGGAATACTCCCTCTGCTAGAATACATGAGCCTCTTTCACTGACTAGTTAACTCATACTCAACCTTCAATTTTAGCTCCTGGCAGTCTTGTGTATCTTTTGTAAAAACATTTATGTGCGTATCACACAGAGGCACACATAGTGACAAATATAAGGTAAATAGATAGTTTATGTGTATGCTCGGTCACTAAGTTGTGTCTGACTCTGTGTGACCCCAAGGATTGTACCCACCAGGCTCCTCTGTCGATGAGATTTTGCACCCAAAATATCGTTGTGGGTTGCTATTTCCTAGTCTACGGGATCTTCCTTATCTAGAGATCAAACTTGCATTTGCTGCATTTCCTTCACGGACAGGCAGAATCTTAACCATTGAGCCACCTGGGAAACAAACTAATTATATACATATATAATGCATATGAGATTATTTGATAAATGCAAATTGACTCAGACTATAAAAATCATGAAGGTAGAGACTGTATCTATTTTTCATGCATTGCTTTATCTCTACTTCCACACCTAATTTTTGGCACATAATAAGGCCTGAAAATTATAAATTATGTTAACTATGTGCAAGAGCTACAAATAATCCCATGGTATGGAGTAAAATGGTCAAAAGAAAGGATTCAAATTTGAGGTCACAAAAGAGACATCATAAAATAATTCTGAAATCTTGTAAATTAAAATCACTTCAAAGTCAGTTATTTCCATGAGTTTATTGGTGAATTTTCTATAATGAACAGTGCTAAATTGTGATGCTTATTTGGGAAGCTATTTATATTTTTAGTGCCATCAAATGGAAGGGCTAGGTGCTACTGAGAACATGACAATATGGTTCCTAACTCAAAGATTTCTATAAATAAAATGGGTTATTGTTCTTTAGATTTGTCAATTTCCTTGTGCATTGTGCAACACAACTGATATTATTTTAAAATTCTATGTTAACATATTTTTGCTAAAAACTATGTCACAGCTTCTTGAAATTCTCTTTTTAGTATCACATTACAAATTCCCTTAATGTAAATAGAGTTAGATTATTTGCCAGTATTAGTTTTTTCTCTTGGAATTCAATCCTGCATACAATCTATCCTTCAGGTAGCAGGTATGTTTTCTCTTCTTTTCTCAGAAATGCTTTAAAATGAACTAAAGAACAAAATCCACAGATACACATTTCACTGGCTATGAAATGACTGATACCTATATGACACTAAAAAGGTAATCATGAAGATATGTGTCAAATCAATGTCTCTCTAGTGCAAAACCCTGCAGAGCACTGTGCAGTGGGAGATGACCACAGATCAGCAAGTTGATGAAAGGAGAGATGATGCAGAGAGGGTTAAAAAGCATAATCAGTGTATTTGACCAACAGACATGCAGCCAATTGCGTATTCTTACTAAGGTTCCATATAATCTTTTCAAAAACAAATTGAGCATTTTAAGACTCAAATAATATACAAATACATATATCAAAAAGCAAAAGTCATAATGACCATGTCTTCTGAGGTAGTTGGCAAGGTATCAGAAAGAATAAATAAGCCATTTTGTAAGTGAAAAAATAAACTTGCAAAGATGTAAGTAAGCTCAGTTTTCTTGCAAAGAAAACCTATTTCCCCACCTTTTTTTTTCTTTCATATATAATACACAGATTTTAATATATGTATAGATTTTTTTTAAAGTCTGATGCATGTGTAACAAAAGCAGTTACAATACCATGAGTAGAAGGACTGAAGAAGCTGAAGTCATTTCTTCTTAACTTTATACGTTTGTGTACTGCTAGAGGTTTTACAGCAATCACCATCTATCACTGAAAGTCAAATAGATCAATTATACATATAAAAAAGTCAATTATGTAGAAATGCTGGATACATGTAAGTCAACTTCTTTTATCAGAGGTGAACAATTTGAAATTCTCCCAAATCCAACATAGCACTTTTCCTTTGAAAATTTAAACCCACATTGCTCCATGCTGTACTTAATGGAGAGACAAAATATCTGGACATAACACTTAAAAACAAAATAAGCAAACAAAAATGCTTCATGCCAAACACTTCATGTGTTGGCATTTGTAGTGACCAAGAGATCAAGACCCAAATCCCTCATTTCTGAGCCAGAGCCCTTAAGCCCAGAGACTGTAGCCAATTTACCTTTACCTTTCCTCTACCTGGAATAAATTAGTCCATTTCTTATACTCTCTTCATATTTTCAAAACCTTAAATATATTATTTTCTCTAATTGCCTTATTACTGAATTTGAATAGGCGACATGACCTCAGGGTTCAAAGTCTAAAATGTTAAGGTGTAGTCAATGTTGAATGATGAAAAACTCACTTCACACACTGAATTCCATCCTGTCCACCTTGCATCCCTCCATTCACTCTATGTAACCTTACCATTTTTTATATTCTTATATAAATAATTTTTTACACATTTGTAATATTATTCTAGAAATGTTATATGTAAAATCATTAAATGTGAATGTATACATTTCCTCCTCCTTTTACCTACCACACAATAGTACTCATCTTACACGGTAGCAAAGTAATGCTGAAAACTCTTCAAGCTAGGCTTCAACAATATTTGAACAGGAACTTCCACATGTTCAATTTGGAGTTAGGAAAGGCAAAGGAACCTAGATCAAATTGCCAATATCCGTTGGATCAAAGAAAAAGCAAGGGAATTCCAGAAAACCATTTACTTCTGCTTTATTGACTACACTAAAGCCTTTGACTGTGTTGATCACAACAAACTGTGGACAATTCTTAAAGAGGCGAGAATACCAGACCACTTTTGCTCCTGAGAAATCTGTATGCAGGTGAAGAAGCAACAGTTAGAACTGGACATGGAACAGACTGCTTGCAAACTGGGAAAACGAGTATGTCAAAGCTGTATAATTTCACTCTGCTTATTTAACTTATATGCAGAGTACATCAAGCAAAATGCTAGGCTGAGTGAAATACAAGCTGGAATCAAGATTGCCAAGAGAAATATCAATAACCTCAGATATGCAGATTGTACCACCCTCATGGCAGAAAGTGGAGAGGAACTGAAGAGCCTCTTGATGAAAGTGAAAGAATAGAGTGAAAAACCTGGCTTAAAATTCAACTTTCAAAAATTAAGAACACGGCATCTGATCCCATCATTTCATGGCAACTAGATGGGGAAACAGTGGAAACAGTGACAGACTTCATTTTGGGGGGCTCCAAAATCACTGCAGATTGTGACTACAGCCATGAAAGTAAAAGATGCTAGCTCTTTGGAAGAAAAGCTATGAACAATCTAGATAGCATATTAAAATGCAGAGACATTACTTTGCTAAAAAAAAATTCCCTTTAGTCAAAGTTATGTTTTTCCCAGTAGTCATGTATGGATGTGAGACCTGGACCATAAAGAAAGTTGAGTACCAAAGAGTTGATGCTTTTGAGCTGTAGTGTTGGAGAAGACTCTTGAAAATCCCATGGACTGCACAGAGATCTAATCAGACAATCCTAGAGGAAATCAGTCCTCTACTGATGTTGAAGCTGAAGCTCCAATCTTCGGTCACCTGATGTGAAGAGCTGACTGATTGGAAAGATCCCTGATGCTGGGGGAAATTGAAGCCAGGAGGAGAAGGGGATAACAGAGAAGAGATGGTTGTATGGTATCACTGACTGGATGGACATGAGTTTGAGGAAGCACTGGGAGCTGGTGATGGATAGGGAAGCCTGTTGTGCTACAGTCCATAGGTTTGGAAAGGGTCCAACAGAACTGAACGACTGAATTGAACTGATACTTAAGATAGGACTTCCCTGGTGGCTCAATGGTAAAGAATCTGCCTGCAGTGGAGGAGACATGAGTTAGATCCCCAGGTGATGGAGATTCCCTGGAGTAAGGCATAGCAACCCATTCCAGTATTCTTCGCTGGAGAATCCCGTGGACAGAGGATCCTGAAGCGATACAGTGTATTGGGTAACAAAGAATCAGACACGACCGTAGTGAATGAGTGCACACACACACACATACCTAAAATAACACAGTTTTGAAACTTTAGTTTTTAGTTTAAGCAGTAAAACTGAGAAACCTATTCAATTTAAAACAGAGTTTCTTCATTCTCTCCTACACTTTACTTCATTGCATTGAATCAACCTGTGCCCAATTGATGGACAGTTGATTTATTTTTAAAGTTTTGTTCTTAAAAAAATGTTAAAATAAATAATTTATTGTCATGTCATTCTTCAGTTGTATAACTTCTAAGTTAAATTCCCAAAAACAAGATTACAGAGTTAATTTACAGTTTTAAGTTACTGACAAATGATCCTCCATAGAGTGGTTACAAATATACACCCCAACATGAAGATATGAAAAAGCCTGTTTCCCCACAGTTTTGCCAAAAGATTATATTATCAAACTTGGCACTTTCCCAATTCTATGTATATAACATTATATCTAAGGACTATTTGCTCAAATGTTTTGCTCTTTGATTCACTGAAATATTATTTTATTTCTTTGTAACTCTGTGAAAAGAGTACAATTTTTCCCCCAGTTTACTATTCATCTGTTCATTTTGTTTATGGGATTTCTTGGTATACACACATTTCTCATTTTTCTGTAGTCAAAACATTCAACTGTTTTTCTTATTCTTCTCAAATTTGAATTAGAATTAAAGAAGCCTTCTTATGTCAGTGTTACAGGCAATATCCTGTGATTTCTTCCAGGGTCTTTATAGTCACATTTTTTACATGTACCTTCACTTTTGGAACCAGAAGTATTCCAGGCTGATGCCAGGAACCAGATGTTGTGCTGGATAATGGAACACTGATAAGATTAGTGGGTAACTGCCATCATGGAATATAAGATGTAGCAAAGAAAGAAGTAATCATAATCTGATTCCATAAAGTGAAGTGAACTTCATGAGAAATAAGTCCAGTATTTTCTGGGAGCATAGACCAGGTAGATTTAATCTAGTGTAGGTTAGGGGTTAGAAAAAAAAGAAAAGCTTTATGAGAAAGTGATATTTAATTAGAAGTATGAAAGAAAAAAATTCCTGATTGTCAGTCACTTAAGTGAGAAAGAGACTTGAGAGGAAGAAAAAAAAGAAGAGATGGCCCAGGAAGAGTTCTTTTGCGGAAGGTTCCAGCAAGCTGGCATAGAATCTTGAAAGTCAGGTATAGAGTCTGGACTTTCTCCTGAGAGTGATGGGAAACCATTAGGAATGATAAAGCTGAGGTTTAGATATAGGTGTTTGCTCAGTACAACAGGGTTAGATACTCACTAGTAAAATGTAAAGCAGAATATTCTATTAATATCAGAATACAGATTTCTGTGTGACTTGTGAAAATCACTTGGAATTTACAATTTTCTCCTAAAATATTCTTTAGCTTTCAATTTACAGATGCCATCTCTCCCCAACAACCACAGATTGTAGGTATCAACTTGCAAAACTTGATTTGAAATAAGCTGATAAACTAATATCTCCAACAAACATTAGCTTTATGCTTTCACTATTCATCTCATGTAGGTTTTCCATCTTATCTGTTTGGTGATAGGAAATCCACTTTTAGCCTCCAAACAGAGAAAGAGTCATCATTTATATCTAGAGTCACACATCCATTGTCATGTACACAGAAGGGTACAGGCTGCTCTGAAAATGCTGACTCAGTCATAAACGAGGATTCGCACCAGCCTGTGGACGTGTCTCAGTGATAAAGAATCTGCCTGCAATGAAGGAGACTCGAGTTTGATCCTCGGGTCAGGAAGATCCCCTGGAGGAGGGCATGACAACCCACTCAAGTGTTCTTGCCTGGAGAATCCCATGGACAGAGGAGGCAGGCAGTCTATAGTCCATAGCATTGCACAGAGTCAGACATGACTGGAGTGACTTAGCCCTCATACAAAGTCTTACCTAGAAGAAGTTGGTTAATTAAAACAGTACAGAATGATATGCTTATACAAGGACATCATGAAACATTAACTCCCTTGATGGAATGGCCCCTGAAGCAAAACTGGATTTTGATGTGGAGCTCATTATTTGGTACACAGAGGGAACTGAGCCTGATCAAAATTGTCCCCTTGATATCAGCTCAGCCCAAGTTCTTAATAATTATGAGGTAGATCCTAACACCAAAACTTGCATAGAGGGTGTTGTATAAAAATAGTGGTATCACAAGATGAAAAGTTCTGAGTGTGGATGATGGTGATGATAGCATACAAGTCAGAGTATTTAATGTCACTGAACTGGACACATGAGAAAAAGCTACAATGGTAAATTTTATGTTATATGTCTTTTACCACAGTTTTTAAATTAAAAGCTAAAATTAATAAAATGAAACAAAATTTGGAAAATTGTATTAAACAGTATAAAAATAAAAACAAATCATTTTGTTGTCCTCATAACGTTTTTAAGGAATTGTATTTAGCTACTCAGGATGGGTGGTAAAATGAGCAAAAAGTATCATATAAAATCCTACTCTGAAGCTTATTTCTGCTTAGTTTAGTTTTTATTTTGTATTAGCATATGAAATTAGTTTTGACCAAGGCTCTAAAGCTGACATTTAGTGATAAACATATGACACACATAAAGCATTTAGCTGAATGCCAAATTTTTAATTGAATTTAGCTTGTATTTAAATGACAAGTGTACTGCAATTAGTATATTCAATAACTTCATTAGGGATATTTCTTTCCAAGTTAACCAGTTTCTCAGCTCCACATACCACAAAAAGTTCTTATGGAATGTATTAATTCAACAAATTTTATTATAGAATTGTCTATACTTTGAAGCAGCATTAAGTCCTTAGAGAAATAAGAATTGGTGAAAAGCAATATTTTCAACAATTAAAATTTCTGCTGGTTTTCATGTCATATCAGACTCAGTTCTTTTAAAGGAAGAGCTATTTATACAAATCTTTGTTGCAAACTCTGGGGAGATTAAACAAATCATTTTATTCTTCATTGATGTGAGACTATATATATATAGTCACTTATTTTTTCAGAAAAAAAAAACCCACAACACTATAGCTTTTTGTGTATTACTGGAGACAGTAAAACCATATACTGAAAAGTTTTGAGGCCACTATCTAAATTTCTTCCTGATAGTCTGTTATTTTTGCTGAGGATTTAATAGGATAAATGTTGATTTCAAAAACCTAGGAAACATGGGATAATTCTGAAGCACCACAGTGTTCAGGTTTTCCTCAAAGACAGAAAAGCTGACTCTATCAATTATTATACGATAGCATGGCTCTCCCTTTAAAATCCCTGTGTAGATCACAACAAACTGGAACATTCTTAGAGAGATAGGAGTACCAGACCACCTTTCTTGCCTCCTGAGAAATCTGTATGCAGCTCAAGAAGCAACAGTTAGAACTGGACATGGAACAATGATCTAGTTCCAAATTAGGAAAGCAGTACATAAAGGCTGTATATTGTCACCATGATCATTTAATTTATATGCAGAGTACATCATGAGAAACACTGGGCTGGATGAAGCACAAGCTAGAATCAAGATTGCCAGGAGAAATATCAATAACCTCAGATACACAGATGATACCATCCTTATGGTAGAAAATGAGAGGGACTAAAGAGCCTCTTGATAAAAGTGAAAGAGGAGAGTGAAAAAACTGGCTTAAAACTCAACAATCAGAAAACTAAGATCATGGCATCTGATCCCATCACTTCATGGCAAATAGATGGGGAAACAATGGAAACAATGACAGACTATTTTCTTGGGCTCCAAAATCACTTCAAATGGTGACTTCAGCCATGAAATTAAAAGATGTTTCTCCTTCGAGCAAAAGCTATGACCAACCTAGACAGCATATTAAAAAGCAGAGACTTTGCCAACAAATGTCTGTCTAGCCAAAGCTATGTTTTTTCCCAGTAATCATGTATGTATGTGAGAGCTGGACTACAAAGAAAGCTGAGTGCCGAAGAATTGATGCTTTTGAACTGTGGTGTTGGAGAAGACTCTTGAGAGTCCCTTGGGCTGCAAGGAGATCCAACCAGTCAATCCTAAAGGAAATCAGTCCTGAATGTTCATTGGAAGGACTGATGCTAAAGCTGAAGATTCAATACTTCAGCCACCTGATACAAAGAACTCACTCATTTGACAAGACCCTGATGCCAGGAAAAATTGAAGGCAGGGAGAGAAGGGGATGACAGAGGATGAGATGGTTGGATGGTATCACCGACTCAATGGGTATGAATTTGAGCAAGCACTGGGAGTTAGTGATGGACAGGGAAACCTGGTATGCTGCAGTCCATGAGGTCACAAAGAATTGGACATATCTGAGTGACTGAACTAATTCCCTTTAAAAACTTGTCATCCTAAGAGAGGGCTTCTCTGATAGCTCAGTTGGTAAATAATCCACCTGCAACACAGGAGACCCTGGTTTGATTCCTAGGTCAGGAAGATCAGTTGGAAAAGGGATAGGCTATCCACACCAGAATTATTGGGTTTCCTTTGTGGCTCAGCTGGTAAAGAAGCCACCTGCAGGAGGTGCAGGAGACCTGGGTTTGATTCCTGGGTTGCGATGATCCTGTGAAGGGAAAGCCTAACCCACTCCAATATTTTGGCCTGTATAATCCCATGGACTCTATAGTCCATGAGGTCCTAATAAGTCAGACATGACTGAGTGTCTTTCACTCACTCATCCTAAGAGAATGTGTATCATCATTAATCATGTGACCCAGTTGTGTGAAATTCTGAAAACAGAAACTTTGCCTTGAACTTCCTTCCACCAATTGTCATTCAAGGAGTGATCACCCTGTGGACTGATCAGTCCATCTCCTGGTCTCCGGTTTGGATGGGAGCCTTTCTTCCTTTCAATGCTATTGTCACATCCTCTTCAGAGAGGAAATGATGTCATCTGAGAACAGAAAGAACTCTCCCAGTTGTAATTAAAAACTACTATCTGCTCAAATCTGTGTCTTCATACACCTCAGGGTCGGGGGCTCACATGAGTAAGATCTTCAGGTCAAATTGAGCTACTCAGGAACTCTTAGAAGAGTTCTTTCTTCTCTTCCCACATTTAAATAGTTAGGTGTTATCACTTTATTTGCAACAGTTTTGTTACCTGTGGACAGGGCCTTACAGGTATGTAGTTTAATCTCAATATTAGTGGGATGGGTCGAGTTGGGGGTGGTCCAAGGGCTTTGGCTTAGGTCAAGAGTGTTAAGTGGATCAAAGTTGCATTTCTGTTTGTAAATCAATATATATGCTGCTTTCACTAAAATAATATGACTTGAAATGGTTTCAAATCACCTTAAACTATGACCGGAGTAGTCCTCTTCTGAGTGCATATTCATATTGTCATCCAATCTTGCTCAGACTCTCAGTGTACAGGCACTACTTATGGGCAGTGGATGCACATGGGCAGAGAGCCGGCTACCCTGGGTTCCACACACCTGAGTGAGGAGTTTGACAGTTTTCATTCAAGGACATCCTCAAAACTTCTGTGGGGCAGGGGAACAGATTTCCTTCTGTAGAAGGGGAATTAGGTGAAGCTCTAATACCCCCACCTCTCTCGAGATATTACGGGATGATGCAGAAAGTGTGTTCCCTGGGTTAGAGAACAGATGGATCATTTGCCTCCCTGATGTGGAGGGCCAGTAGGTTGGGTAGCAGTTCCTTAATGAGTCAGGGATTTTCTGGCCTTCTCACTATAGCACAGACCTGTCAATCTGGCCTCTCTGTATCAGCAAATGGCATGAAAATGGACATGAAGCTCTGCAGCCTGCTGTGCTGAGAAATCAATTGACTAAGTCAATCTGGTGGTTGCCACCTCCATGGTTACTCAATAGAGCCTGGAAAGTCAGCCCACTGCAATAGTGCTGATGTCAGGACCTTCTGGGTGCTTGACAATGTGATTCTTACTGTAGGAGAATTAAAAGAAATTAATACAATGCTTAGCAATAAAGCATAGCCTTTTACAATTACTAGTCACAAATGTTTCACATAATACGAGTTACACTGTTTATAATAATTTTCACTAAGGAAGATACATTCAACTTTCTCAACGGCAGAGACTTTGTACCTGGTGTCAACTTCCACATCTTTTCTCTTTAATTTCACAAATCAGAAAATTTAATTTGCTAACAATTATTTATGTAAGTGGTAGTCATCTTTGGTACCGCAAAACTCTTCCAAATACCCAGATTGAATTTGGATTAAGAAATGAAGAGAGTTTTCCCTATGAGGGACATTTGCAACACTCCTTCAGATGTAAAGTCTATCAGCAAGGCACATTCAAAACATGAAGATTGAAGGTTTTATTGTAGGAAAAAGGGCATTGTATATAATTCAGATCTGATTTTTGACTGCTGACAGCCCTGGAGTTATTTTCTCATGTTTTAGTTACATTTAACTGTGGCTCTTACATATGCTCAAACATTTATAAACATACTTTCTCAAGAGAAGAATTTATAGAAAGTGTTTAGGACACTGTCAATTTCTTTTTTATTTTAATTCATTTTTTATTGAAGGATAATTGCTTTACAGAATTTTGTTGTTTTCTGTCAAACCTCAACATGAACCAGCCATAAGTGTACATATATCCCCTCCCTCTTGAATCTTGCTCCCATCTCCCTCCTTATCCCACCCCTCTAGGTTGATATAGAGCCCCTGTTTGTTTCCTAAGCCATACAGCAATTTCCTGTTGGCTACCTATTTTACACATGGTAATGTTAGTTTCCATATGTACCTTCCCATACATTTCACCTTCTTCTCTCTTCTCCCCATGTCCATAAGTCTATTCTCGAAGTTTGTTTCTTCACTATTACCCTGTAAATAAATTCTTCAGTACCATTTTTCCAGATTTCCTATATATGCATTAGAATACAAAATTTATCTTTCTCTTTCTGACTTACATCACTCAGTATAATAGGTTCTAAGTTCATCCACCTCATTAGAATAGACTCAAATGTATTCCTTTTTATGGCTGAGAAATTTTCCATTGTATATATGTACCACAACTTCTTTGGCCATTCATCTGTCGATGGGCATCTAGGTTGCTTCAATGTTCTAGCTATTGTAAAAAGTGCTGCAGTGAACAATGGGATACATGTGCCTATTTCAATTTTGGTTTCCTCAGGGTATATGTCTAGAAGTGAGATTGCTGGGTTATATGGTGGTTTTATTACTATTTTTTTAAGGAATCTCCATACCATCTTCCATAGTGGCTGTATCAATTTACATTTCCACCAACAATGTAACTAAGTGTTCCCTTTTCTCTACATCCTCTCCAGCATTTATTGTCTGTAGACTTTTTGATGATGGCCGTTCTGACCGATATGAGGTATCTCATTGTAGTTTTGATTTGCATTTCTCTAATAAGGAGCAATGTTGAGCATCATTTCATGTGTTTGCTAGCCATCTGTATGTGTTTTTTGAATAAATGTTTGTTTAGGTCTTTTTCCCACTTTTGGATTGGATTGTTTGTTTTCTGGTATTGAGTTGTATGAATTGCTTGTGTATTTTGGAAATTAATCTTTTGTCAGTTGTTTCATTTGCTATTATTTTCTCCCATTCTTAGGGCTGTCTTTTCACCATGCTTATAGTTTCCTTTGCTGTGCTAAAACTCTTAAGTTTAATCAGGTAGAACACTGTCAAATTTTTGGTTATTTTGTCTCCATATGACATTCTGATCATATAAACATGACAAAAATCTTCCTCTTTCAGTCTTAAAGAAATAGGTTTAGGCTTTGAAGGGCTTGGGATACATTACTATGATAGTTAATTTGGGGCATGTTCTTTATAATTGTAAACTTCTCTTTACCTGTATCTTGATATCAGAAAGCAATTGTTTTTAATTTTTTAAAGTTTTGTTTGCTTGTTTCCTTTCCTTTCAAACATTTAAGATTATCATTATTCTCAGTAGACAACCAATCTCAGAGTAGGCAAGTAAAGTTACATATTTCTCTTAGCATAGTGAAAAGAATAATAATTGGTGGTAATGACTGGATTATAATAATATTTTTCACTATTTCCTTCAATATGCATTATGCAGTATAATTAAAATTCAGTGTAATTAGAATTCAAAAGTAATTATGTTTTTTCCTAATGCTCATATAGATTACCTCCTAAATCACCACTGAACCGCCCCCCTTCCCATATTCTATACACCTGCTCAGAGCTGACTCATACTCTGTATCAGTTCAGTTCAGTCATTCAGTCGTGTCCGACTCTTTGCGACCCCATGAATCGCAGCACGCCAGGCCTCCCTGTCCATCATCAATTCCCTGAGTTCACTCAGATTCATGACCATCGAGTCAGTGATGTCATCCAGCAATCTCATCCTCTGTTGTCCCCTTCTCCTCCTGCTCCCAATCCCACCCAGCATCAGTCTTTTCCAATGAGTCAACTCTTCCCATGAGGTGGCCAAAGTACTGGAGTTTCAGCTTAACATCGTTTCTTCCAAAGAAACCCCAAGGCTGATCTCCTTCAGAATGGACTGGTTGCATCTCCTGGCAGTTCAAGGGACTCTCAAGAGTCTTCTCCAACACCACACTTCAAAAGCATCAATTCTTCGGCACTCAGCACCCACCCAGCATCAGTCTTTTCCAATGAGTCAACTCTTCCCATGAGGTGGCCAAAGTACTGGAGTTTCAGCTTAACATCGTTTCTTCCAAAGAAACCCCAAGGCTGATCTCCTTCAGAATGGACTGGTTGCATCTCCTGGCAGTTCAAGGGACTCTCAAGAGTCTTCTCCAACACCACACTTCAAAAGCATCAATTCTTTGGCACTCAGCTTTCTTCACAGTCCAACTCTCACATCCATACATGACCACAGAAAAAACCATAGCCTTGACTAGACGGACCTATGCAATTTCTTTTCTACATTGCACACAATTAATGAAGCCTGGTACTATGTAGTGTCACTTAACAAAGAAATTTTGCTTCTGCCACTTTAACTGAGTAAAATATTTGAAGTTACCTTGCCATTATCTCTATAAATGCCTTCGAAATTGTGTTATTTATCTGTTTATGCTTTTAGAAGTGCTATTTTGAACAATGATTCAGGTGTGTCCCTTCTCTTCAAGAAATTGCAGAATTAATCAAATTTATAGTGGAAATGCGATTTTTTGAAGTGATTTTTAGCCTAACTTTTATAGTACTAATCATATTTCTTATTTCCCCCAGATTTAAATGGGTTCATTTGAAATAATCACACTCACATAATGATACACATTCATTTTCTATATTTTTACTTAAGTCCTGTTCACATTAAACATCATGGATATTCTCTAGGGGTAGACACCATGTCTTTATTATTCAGCTTCAGTAATAGGATAATAATCATCACATCATTAACATTCAGTAAATATTTGGTGAATGAATAAATGCTGTTATGAATCATCCAGCCCTTCCTAATTAAATTTCTTTTAGGAGATCTGTAACATTCAAGGCAGTAGTCTAGTCCCTCTGACAACCCCATACTGAAAGCCTTAGAATAAACAAATTGTCTTTAAGAAGAAACTGGCTCTTGGTTACATACTCCAAGAAATTTTGTTTATATAAATAAATAAGAGTTCTAAATCAATGCCTTTAGTGATCTAAATATTTCAGTATGCACTAGACCAAAACTCACTTCAAAGATCTTGATACTCAGGTGATCTACAAGGTTAAGTTTTTTTTTTTTTTTTTCAAAAATAGATGAAATCAATCAGAACCATCAACCAAATAGAAACAGGAAACTGAGGCCAATGTATAACAACATTTAGCCAATGGTTCCAGGGTGAAAGAATGAGTCATAAATTAAACTGTCTCTCTCTCTCCATGTATACATAAAACACACATTATATTTCTTTGTGAAAAGGGAACAGAAAAAGAAACAAGTTTAGTTTCCATTTTGTAGTTTTTCATTTAGCAATTTGTGTCTATGGTGCCAACAAAGTATTGAATTCTAATGCCACATCACTATTCTAATTTCTAAAATTGCTTTCAGAACAGATTAAGGGTGCAGCAGGTGGGAAGTTTATTATGAGTTTACTGGGAGAAAGATGTGAGAACTACCATGATGAATGAATACATCTAGCTAGTGAAAAACATCCCTTTCCACTTTTATAAGTATTATAACAAGAAATAAAACATACTTCTATTTTAAAAGAACTATTTTCATTTTAATTTTTAATTTCTTGATGTCTATCAAATCTTGCAGTTAATTAACTTTTTACTCTCACTCTCTTTGTCTCTTAATTATATGCTGTCATTTCATGATAAAATTTATCAGGATACTCTTGACTAATATCCAAAAGGCCATGTTCTATGAGTACTTAATGGATTTTTCACAAGAAGGGAAAAGCTTGGTTTTAACCATTCCATGTCTAACAGTAAAATTCAAAAGTTAAATATGTTATAAATTCTAAGATGGTTTATATTATACTGAACTCTGATACACCAATGTCCACACCTGAAAACCTTGCTGACTGTGAAAAGAAAAAGTGTTTATAATAGCACTCCATTCTAAGTTTGGTGAGGCCACGATTCATTTTTTTACTTTTAGCCACACCTCCATCAATGTCTAACTTCTTATTTTTCATGCAACAAGCATAAATTTACTAAACAAATAAAAGAAAAGTGTTTTTCCAGATATAATCTTAAGTGTAAAATTTCAGGTTTCTTACACTACTATTAAGAAAATAATGAACAATTTAAATAGTGAAATGCATAATTATATACATATTTTCAAGGAGATACAGCATATTTAAGATATTAATAATGTTAATGAGATTTGTAAAATATAGTGAAATTAAGTAAAGTATATGCCTCAAGCTCTCCAAAATAATTTTTCCAACAATTTCCAAGACAAACAGAAAATTATTTTACCATTGTGTAGCACAAGGGGCCCTGGATTGCAGGCTGTGCCTTCTTTCCAATTGTTTAACTCTCTGTCCTGTGCCCAAAATCCACATTCGAATCTTCATAGTCTCATTCTTATCATTGAAAAAGATAGAGAATTAAATGGCTCTGACCATTGTAACTACCAGTAATACGATATATATATTAGCAATATTTCTAATATTTAGAGTCTTACTACATTTTCAATTCATCAAAAATTAGAAATCTATTTTTGAGTTTTACTGAAATGCTGTAGACTTTTATTTTTACATGTGGTACAACTTAAGTGCCTTATTAAGGCAATTGAAATGTGGTATTAAAACTAAAATTGGCTTATAACTAGAATTTATTGAAGTCTCCAATAACAGCAACAACAAAAGTATTAGTCAATGCTGAAAATTTAACTGTAATATAGTTGTACTGCTGTAATTTTCCAATATTCAATACATTGATAAATACCTTGACTGATAAAGGTATCACTGATGAAGTCCTGAGTTAGGACATAGTGTCTAATTGTTATTATTATTACTATAGATTACTGCTACTTATATCTTTGAGGGTACTTCTTTTCCACACATTTTTTGCTAAAAACATATATATATGTGTGTAATATTACTAAGGATGCTTCATTAGTTCTGCACACTGATTTCATATCATTTAAATAACTTACATTTATTAATACAAAAGCATATACTTTCTTTAGTCTTATGAATGATCATCTAAAAATATAAAAACAGGTACAATATTTTTTTCTCAAAAAAGTACTTTATGTTTGCTTTAGCAATGAGTTCATTATTGTTTTATCTTTTAGAGATATTTTCATTAGAATGTATTTTTGCTCCATATTTTTCTTTTTAACACAAAGCTTATTTTACCTGAAAACAAGAGCAAGAATTGCTGATTGGGTTGTAGTGTCTTTCCCTCAACAAGAAAGAATTTAAAAAATAAAGGAAAAGAGAATACATGTGAGAAAAATGATAATTGATACAAATGTTCTAGAAAGCTTCTGCCTTAGTTAATATTCACCAGTATTATGTATTAAGTAATTATCAGGTAATGTGGTCAAGCAGAAAAATTATTCTAGCATAAAACCTGCCTTGTAAGAAGCTCTCTGTGACTGGAAATAATAAGAAATGTTACCTGGTATCCATGATGATGACTTGTGAATGAAAAGTAAACATTTCTGTATCTGCTGTCAAGTGAGTCATTCTTCATAAATACCCACTTACAGTTTTAGAGACCTGGAACAGGATGATTTATCTCTGAATCTATACACTAGATGAAAATTGACCTGAGTAGAGGCATTGTTGTTATTGCTCCGTCACTGTCACGTCTGACTGTTTGTTACCCCATGAACTACAGCATGCCAGGGTTTGTTGCCCTTCACTATATTCTTGAGTTTGCTCAAATTCATGTGCATTAAGTCAGTGATACAACCATCTCATCCTCTGTCATCCTTCTTCTCCTCTTGCCTTTAATCTTTCCCAGAATCAGAGTCTTTTCAAATGAGTCAGCTGTTCACATCAGGTGGCCAAGGTATATGCATACCAGACAATAAATACAGTGAATAGGAAAGACATCTTTTGGGTGAGATTTCCTCTCAAGTGAAAGAATAAATAAAATACCATAATCAGCCTCTAAAAAGCTAAATGTGTCCTTCATTGTTGATTTTCAAAATACTTTATGATATAGGCTTACTTTTTTTAGTTGAGAATCTTTCAAAAATCTCACAAATAGAGTCTGATTTGTAATTGGTAATTAAAATGTTATAAAATATCATGAACTTGCATTTCTCACTTATAACATGATCTCAGTTGTATTTGTTTGTAAAATTTTACCTGAAAAACAAAATATTTAGCTATTTTATATATGACAAAGGATATAGGAATAAAATTTAAAAGCTACACATATCAATTATAGAGAAATAATTTTCTTCTTTTTGAGATTTCTTTGTTTAGAGTAAGCAAAGAAAATAATATGACTGGTTTTCATCTAAGGATCTTGAATGTTTTGGAGCAGGTCCTAGGAATCTGTACTATATTTATTGAACATACTATATTAAAAAAAGAATATTGCTCTCAAATTTTTTTTTTCCCCACAGATGTATGTGACTTAGGGGAAAACATTCAGGAAGAAGTCACTACACTGGTTAACTGAGAATAGAAACAAACTCTATTAGAGAGGAATTGGTGCCCAAGCCTTCTCTTTACCAGTAAATAATGCCAAAGTCTTTGAAAAACAACACGGGGTGCTTGTGTGATCTAATTTTTGAACCAGTGAATTGAGAATAGAAGTGTCATTTTGTCCCAACTTATATACCATAATCAAAAGGGAGAGGCATAGAACTAAGCTGTTAGAATTTTGTTGTTGTTGTTTAGTTGATAAGTCATGTCTGACTATTTGTGATCTCATGGACTGAAGCCCACCAGGCTCCTCTGTCCACAGAATTTTCCAGGCAAGAATACTGGAGTGGGTTGCCATTTCCTTTGCCAGGGGATCTTCCTGACCCAAGGATCAAGCTGACTTCTCCTGCATTAGCAGTTAGATTCTTTACTCTTGAGCCATCAGGGAAGCCCTGTTACATTTTCAGTTCAGTTCAGTTGCTCAGTCATGTCCGACTCTTTGCAACCCCATGAATCACAGCACACCAGGCCTTCCTGTCCATCACCAACTCCCAGAGTTCACTCAGACTCACATCCATCGAGTTAGTGATGCCATCCAGCCATCTCATCATCTGTCGTCCCCTTCTCCTCCTGCCCCGAAGCCCTCCCAGCATCAGAGTCTTTTCCAATGAGTCAACTCTTCACATAAGATGGCCAAAGTACTGGAGTTTCAGTTTTAGCATCATTCCTTCCAAAGAATAGGCAAATACAAATGTTGAGGCAGTTTGAGTGTGGGTTGGAAAATAATTTTTAGACACAGAGGATTTCAGAAGGGAGTGAATTTATTAAGAACAAAGAGCAGAGATAAAGTGGGCAGTAGGCACCCTCCTGACAGACCAGAGAGAGTCAACAGTTTTCATGGGTTAATAGCCAGTTTGTATAGCATCAGGCAAAGAAAGTTCTTGCTGGAGTACTGGCATTATGTGATTGGTCAGGGTGCAGTAAGGGTATTTACCAGATTAGACATGTTTGCCTACTTGGGAGTCAGAGAGCCTGTTAGTGATTATTAGGGGGCTTTTAGCAAGGTTAAAAAGGGGCTCAGTCAGTATCAGTTCAGTCGCTCAGTCGTGTTCGACTCTTCGCAACCCCATGAATCACAGCACGCCAGACCTCCCTGTCCATCACTAAATCCCGGAGTTCACTCAGACTCATGTCCCTCGTGTCAGTGATGCCATCCAGCCATCTCATCCTCTGTCGTCCCCTTCTCCTCCTGCTCCCAATCCCACCCAGCATCAAAGTCTTTTCCAATGAATCAACTCTTCACATGAGGTGACCAAAGTACTGAAGTTTCAGCTTTAGCATCATTCCTTCCAAAGAAATCCCAGGGCTGATCTCCTTTAGAATGGACTGGTTGGATCTCCTTGCAGTCCAAGGGACTCTCAAGAGTCTTCTCCAGCAACACAGTTCAAAAGCATCAATTCTTCAGCACTCAGCCTTCTTCACAGTCCAACTCTCACATCTCATACATGACTACAGGAAAAACCATAGCCTTGAGTAGATGAACCTTTGTTGGCAAAGTAATGTCTCTGTTTTTCAATATGCTATCTAGGCTGGTCATAACTTTTCTTCCAAGGAGTAAGCATCTTTTAATTTCATGGCTGCACTCACCATCTGCAGTGATTTTGGAGCCCAAAAAAATAAAGTCTCACACTGTTCCACTGTTTCCCCCTCTATTTCCCATAAAGTGATGGCAACAGATGCCAAGATCTTTATTTTCTGAATGTTTAACTTTAACCCAACTTTTTCCACTCTCCTCTTTCACTTTCATCAAGAGGCTTTTGAGTTTCTCTTCACTTTCTGCCATAAGTTTAGGAGGTGACTTTGGTTCTGGTCTTCGTTTCTAAGACTTTGGTACAAGCCTCACAACTGTGGCCTTGGGTAGGAGTAAATAATAAATACATGTCCTGAAATGCTTGTTGTAAAGATATGAGCAATCAAGTAAAACAAAATGGGATATGATAACTAAAATTTATCCCGAATTCCAGTAGTAAAATTTTTGTGGATTTGACAATCCTATCCAGATTGCTGATTTATGTGAAATTAGATCAATTGTATGTTCCAAACCTTAGAGAACACTGAAATAATCCAATGAGTTTAAGCATACTGTGTCAAAGTAAAAAATGTCTCAAAATTTGTCCAATTATTTCTGAAATATTTCTATTCTGTACATACCATTTCTCACTAGTAGGTTTCAGACCTTCAACATTCTCTTGTACACAACCATCCAATAAACTTCTGACTAATACTGAATTTCACTCTCTTGTTCTACTTCCCACAAATTTATCTACATTAACATGAAAATAATACAGATGAACAGATAAAGAAATTTTGGAATATCACTCAGCCATAAAACAAATGAAATAATGTCATTTGAAGCGACACGGATGGACCTAGAAATTATAATACTAAGTGAAGAAACTCAGAAAGAAAAAGACAGATACTAAATGATATCACTTATATGTGAAATCTGTTTTTAAGAAGTTACAAATACAAATTAATGTATTCACAAAACAGAAACACACACATAGAAAACAAGCTTATGATTACCAAATTTTGCCCAATGTGTCAGGCTCTGAGTTACATTCAGTTGGTGATTTGCCATTTTCTGAATTTATTTCATACCTATTTCTTGTGCATGTACTTCTCCCATAAGTAGTTCAATTCCACTCACCTTTCAAGTTACAGTTCTATAAAATATTTCTGTTTGTGTTTATTTTTTCTACCAAGTCCTCAGGTTCTCTTGTAAAATGCAAAGATATGAGAAAAAGTTTTTCAATTAAATTGGTCCCATAAATATCTTTGTATAAAAATAATATATTTCTTCAAGAATTCATTCTACAAAAGTTGAATGTCTTCTACAGTTTCAGCACTGACTTTACAATGGTAAATAATCCAGAATGATCCTTGTTTTAATGGATTTTATATATCTCAGTAAGAATAAGTAGAAAAATACTCAAGCAAAATACATAATTTCAGATGGTAGGAAGTGAAGAAAATAAAATGATATTATAAGAAGCAACTGGAGGTCATGCATACAAGTGGTTAGAGACCTTCCTGAGAATATGGGAACTGGGCTGGGTCCCTGAGTATGTGAGGCAGAGAACTTTCCAGGCAGAATGAACAACCAGTGCAAAGGCACAAGGCAGCAAGTGATGGGTGCGGACGGAAAAAAAATCACAGGTTGGCTCAAAAGAGTGAGCCACTGAGAGGAGTGGTAGGAGGAGATGATAACTGCTGAAACTCTTGCTGACCTTACAATAGCCAAAAGACATTTGGGTTTTATTTTAGAATGGCAGAATGATCCTGACATCTTCTCAGCATTGAACCTACTTTACATTTTAAAAGAATGCTTTGAAAAAAATAGATTTTTTTTTTTAAAGCAAGAAAAGAGTTGGGAGACTATTATACTAGTACAATCAAAACATCCTAGGGGATCCAGAAAAGAGATGATGGTGAATTAAAAGATAGAGTCAAAAGGAATTGTTAATGGATTGCAAATGACAGGTAAGGGAGAAAGAAAATTAAGAAAAACATCTTGATTCTTGGTTTGAGCTAGAGGGACAGTGGTGTCATTTCAATGGTGAGGAACAGAAATGAATAAATTTGAGGGCACACATTTAGAACTTTGAGAAAAGGATAGTTTGGATTTAATGTTGAAATCCCTTGGCTTAATGTAGAAGTTTTAAATTCTTTTTACTATATATGCAATATAAAATATATCTCTGAAAATATTAGGGAGAAAAGGGAAAAGGTAATGAATTATTTCATCCACTGAAACAGGTGAATATTACTGGAGCATTCACATGCAGAGACTAGGTCCCAGGGATATAGTGATGACAGAAGAAAAATATTTCAGGGTCAACTTGGAGGGAAACAAAACATGAAACAAATAATGTCATGTGTTATGAGAGCTATGTAGGGAAATGTTTCAGTATGAGAGCCTACATCTTGGGGAGTGGACTTGATTAGGGGTCAGGGAAATCTGCCCAAGGAAATGTCATTATTCTGAGATGATCTGAAGATAAGCTTGCCTTTTCTAAGATATAGCCTTTAAGTTATCCCTTTATGATGGTTCAAGGAGAGTTTCAGGCAAAGGACACAATCTACACCAAAACACAAAGGTGAGAGAATGTAATAGATTTCATAAATTAAAACTGTTCTATATGGCTGATTCATAGATAGTTTGGGTAAAAGTGGGGTGAAATATGGTTGCAGAGCAGGAAGGAGTTTATGGGCTATGGTTACAGGAAATAAGTTGTCTTAGCTTTTGAACTGTGGTGTTGGAAAAGACTCTTGAGAGTCCCTTGGGCTACAAGGAGACCCAACCAGTCCATCCTAAAGGAGATCAGTCCTGCGTGTTCATTGGAAGGACTTATGCTGAAGCTGAAACTCCAATGCTTTGGCCACCTCATGCGAAGAATTGACTCATTGCAAAAGACTCTGATGCTGGGAGGGATTGTGGGCAGGAGGAGAAGGGGACGACAGATGATGAAATGGCTGGATGGCATCACCAACTCGATAGACATGAGTCTGAGTGAACTCTGGGAGTTGGTGATGGACAAAGAAGCCTGGCATGCTGTAATTCACGGGGTCGCAAAGAGTCGGACATGACTGAGCGACTAAACTGAACTGAATCCTTTTTAAGGAAATAAATTACAGAAAGCAGAATGTGGTATAATTTGGTAGGCATTTTTAGAAGATTAGAATGTATAAAAGTTAATTTTCCAAAAACCTTTATCAGGCAAATATTTGTTGCCAATATCTGAATGTAAGTAACTGTCCAAGGCAGAATCAGCATTTAAATCCAATTTTGTCTGATTGAAATCTATACTTTTGCCACAGTACTTTGCTGCTCTACAACCTCTCACCTCCTTCTATTGTGCCCACATAACAATAATCATAGATTGTAAGTATTTCTATATGTTTGCTTATGTCATCTGCAGAACATAAAAACATTCATCGAGATGCTCAAAACTAAGCTACATGTTTATCCTTTTGAATTTCCTTAAGCAACCTAAGTAATTTTAATGGAACACTATTTTGAAGTGATCAACATAATTTTCATTCTTTTAGTTCATTTTTACCTACTCCTGTTCACCATTAAACCAAAACAGAGGCACACAAATATATACACAAACACAGACTCAGAGATCAAGGGAGTGGACTGAGTTTCTCACTTTTGTTTCCTTTTTCTTTCTTTTCTTCTATCTTGACATTGTTAGAAGAAACACACTGACTTGAAACTGCCCACACTGGCCAGGCACCATAGTAACCATTTGCCTGAATTGTTTTACAGCAGGAGGTCCTGGTAAGGAACACAGAACTAATAAACCACCATCAACTGGAAGAGTCTAGAAAAGATCTAAAGGAGACACACATGTCCAACCACCTCCCTGAATCCTCCCTGGCATCCATGTTGGCTGAACAAAGCTTGCACCACCAGGAAGGACTCTGAGTCAGAATAATTGGCTAAAGATAATCTGGAAACTGAATTTGGTAATAAGGAGTTCAGGATATGAGCCACGTCAGCTCCTGGTTTTGTTTTGGTTGACTGTGTAGAGCTTCTCCATCTTTGGCTGTGAAGAATATAATCAACCTGATTTCGGTGTTTCAAATCCTGAAAGATGTTGCCATGAAAGTGCTGCACTCAATATGCCAGCAAATTTGGAAAACTCAGCAGTGGCTACAGGACGGGAAAAGTGCAATTTTCATTCCAATTCCAAAGAAAGGCAACGCCAAAGTATGCTCAGACTACCAAACAATTGCACTCATCTCACATGCTAGTAAAGTAATGCTCAAAATTCTCCAAGCCAGGCTTCAGCAATACGTGAATCATGAACTTCCTGATGTTAAGCTGGTTTTAGAAAAGGCAGAGGAACCAGAGATCAAATTGCCAACATCAGCTGGATCATGGAAAAAGCAAGAGGGTTCCAGAAAAACATCAATTTCTGCTTTATTGACTATGCCAAAGCCTTTGACTGTGTAGATCACAATAAACTGTGGGAAATTCTGAGAGAGATGGGAATACCAGACCACTTGACCTGCCTCTTGAGAAATCTGTATGCAGATCAGGAAATACCAGTTAGATCTGGACATGGAAAAACAGGCTGGTTCCAAATAGGAAAAGGAGTGCGTCAAGGCTGTATATTGTCACCCTGCCTATTTAACTTAAATGCAGAGTACATCATGAGAAATTCTGGACTGGAAGAAACACAAGCTGGAATCAAGATTGCCAGGAGAAATATCAATAACCTCAGATACGCAGATGACACCACCCTTATGGCAGAAAGTAAAGAGGAACTCAAAAGCCTTTTGATGAAAGTGAAACAGGAGAGTGAAAAAGTTGGCTTAAAGCTCAACATTCAGAAAACAAAGATCATGGCATCCGGTCCCATCACTTCATGGGAAATAGATGGGAAAACAGTGGAAATAGTGTCAGACATTATTTTGAGGTGCTCTAAAATCACTGCAGATGGTGACTGCAGTGGTGAAATTAAAAGATGCTTCCTCCTTGGAAGAAAAGTTATGACCAACCTAGATAGTATATTCAAAAACAGAGACATAACTTTGCCAATTAAGGTCCGTCTTGTTTAGGCTATGGTTTTTCCAGAGTTCATGTATGGATTTGAGAATTGAACTGTGAAGAAGGCTGAGTGCTGAAGAACTGATACTTTTGAACAGTGTTGTTGGAGAAGACTCTTGCGAGTCCCTTGGGCTGCAAGAAAATCCAACCAGTCTATTCTGAAAGAGATTAGCCCTGGGATTTCTTTGGAAGGACTGATGGTAAAGCTGAAACTCCAGTACTTTGGCCACCTTATGTGAAGTATTAACTCACTGGAAGACTCTGATGCTGGGAGGGATTGTGGTCAGGAGGAGAAGGGGACGACAGAGGATGAGATGGCTGGATGGCATCACTGACTTGGTGGATGTGAGTCTGAGTGAACTCTGGGAGTTGGTGATGGACAGGGAGGCCTGGCATGCTGTGATTCATGGGGTCGCAAAGAGTCGGACACGACTGAGTGACTGAACTGAACTGAACTGAACTGAACTGAACGTGGAAACTAATGCAGTCACCGTAAAACCTAAGACTCCCAGCCACATGGCAGAGCAGATCTCCTGGGTTTCCTCACCCTACTCCACCCAGGTGCCCTTTCCCAATAAAATCTCTTGCTTTGTCAGCATGTGTCTTTGGGCAAAATTCATTTCTGAGTGTTAGACAAGAGCCCAATTTCAGGCCCTGGAAGGGGGCCCCTTCCTACAGCAATATAGACACTAGTCATGAAAGCCCTGGATTTTAATTCCTCCAATCAAGTATTTATTGGAGTTTATGGGATTTTTCAAACAGTCTACATGAAGAAACTTGTTAAGAAGCAAAAATGATAACAACAGAGAAGAGAAAATGTGATAATGCAGGCAGAAAGAAAGAGGGAGAGGATAAAGTGGGGAGGGAGAAAGGACAGACAGTCAGACAGAACTTTTTAACTGCAGAAGGATCTAGAGAAGTGAGAGAAAGAAGAAGCTTGTGGAATGCTTGTGTGGCACCCTGCTCCTTAAGATCAAGGGATAAGAGTGAGTCAATATAAACCCCACAGAAACTTAAACTGGCTAGGGGAGGTGAGTTAACCTCTGATTAGTCAGAGCTCCTCAGAGAAACAGAGCCAACAGTATTTATTTATTTTAAGGAATGAACTCACCTGATTGGTGAGTCCAAAATCTCACGGTCTGTGCTGACAGATTAGAGACTCAGGGAAAAGCTGCAGTCTGAATCCAAAGGCAATCTGCTGGCAAAGCTCCTCTGTGTTCAGGGCAGTCAGTCTTTGTTATGTTCAGGGTTCCAGCTAAATGGCAGACCACCCCACTCCCTTCCCCCATTCCTAACAAACACAAACAGACCTGGAGAACAATTTACTTTACTCCAAGTCACCAATGTGAATGTTAATCTCAAACAAAAACATTATTAAAGAAATACCCAGACTGGAAGAAAAAGATGTTCAACACCACTAATTATTAGAGAAATGCAAGTCAAAACTACAATGAGCTATCATATCATACCAGTCAAAGTGGCCATCATAAAAAGCCTACAAACAATAAATGCTGAGAGGATATGGAGAAAAGGGAACCCTACTATACTGCGGGTGGGAACACAAGTTGGTGCTGACACCATGGAGAGCAGAATGGAGGCTCCTTAAAAGACAAAAAAATAGAGCTACCATACAATTCAGCAATCCCATTCCAGGGCATATATCCAGAGAAAAACATGATTTGAAAGGATACATGTACCACCATGTTCATTGCAGCACAGTTTACACTAGCCATGACATGGAAGCAACATAAATGTCCATCAACAGAGGAATGGATAAAGAAGATGTAGTACATATACAGTGGATTATTACTCAGCCAATAAAAAGAATAAAATAATGTCATTTGCAGCAACACAGAGATTATCATGTTAAGTGAAATAAGTAAACAGAAAGACAAATGCCATATGATAGTTCTTGTATATGAAATCTAAAAAAAAAAAAAAGATACAAATGAACTTATTTGCAAAGCAAACAAGTTTATAAACTTAGAGACTTAAATTAAGGTTTCAGTCCCTGGGTCAGGAAGATTCCTTGGAGAAGAAAACAGCAACCCATTCCAGTACTCTTGCCTAGAAAATCCCATGAATGGAGGAGCTAGATGCAGGCTACTGTCCATGGGGTCGCAAAGAGTTGGGCACAACTGAGCGACTTCACTTCCCTTCACTTCACGTCACCTCACATATCTGGGGGGTAGGTGGCGGGGGAGGGGTAAATTGGTAGTTTGGGATTGACCATGTATACACTACTATATTTAAAATAGGTAACTAATAAGAAACTACTGTGTAGCACAGGGAACTCTGCTCAATATTCTGTAATAAACTAAATGGGAAATGAATTTGAAAAAAAAGAGATAATGTATATATATATATATATAACTATTATTTTTTACTACACTTGAAATAACACAACTTTGTTAATCACTTATGCTCAATATACATTTTTAATTAAAACCAGAAGTACCCAGAATAATATTTAACCAGTGATCTGATATGATTTCTTATGTTCCAGCCAAACTGACACATAAAATTGAGAATTTTGAAAATCACAATGATTTGCCTTACAGTTAGTCTGGAACATTGGCAAAAAAACACACTCTCTGAGAATAGACATATTGGTGAGGGGACATTAGGAAGCAAGTAGAAAAGATAAGACACTGAGACAGACCTGGAAATGGGAAGCTCTGAATCATATTGACTTGTAAAATTAGCTTTATTCAACTATCATGTTTAAATACAGATCCATGGATGAGTTAGTTACAGTTATGCTGCTGCTAAGTCACTTCAGTCATGTCCGACTCTGTGTAACCCGAGAGACGACAACCCACCAGGCTCCCCCGTCCCTGGGATTCTCCAGGCAAGAACACTGGAGTGGGTTGCCATTTCCTTCTTCAAGTTTCAGTTATAAGTGATAACATATTTATGCATTAACAGATGTGATATATTCTAGAATCATCACTTTAATGTCTACATGTAAGTCTACTGGCATCTGTTCCCATCATTGTAAGTATTTTAAGGTCATACTTTTCCCATGAGATATGAGGGAAAGGTTCTATTATTTTTTCATGTACCCAGATACAGTTGATAGGTGCTAAATAAGTTTCTTGCATTAAATTTCAGTCAGTGGAAAATTCCCCAGGTATCATTCCATCAAAGCAAAAGATGATACCTTTTGGCTGTTCACCATTTTGAACATGGTTAAAAGAACAAGCATTAGAAATCAACATATAACAGCAGTCACAAAACAACAGCAACCTTGTTTTTCACTGATAGAAACTGGGATGAGGAATGTTCTCCTCCTGACCTTAGACCTGTACTTCCATAGAAGAACCCTTTTAAAGAAAAAAAAAATCACCATTTCACTTCTTGTTATTTGAATTAGCTAAGAAGAGGGGAAATAATGTAAGCCTTTCATTTTCTGTGAGTCACACTTCCTTGTAAATACAGGGCAGATTTTGTCAGTGAAAAATGACATTAAATGTGTCATTCACCATTCAGCAGCAATGAGCCAGTTATATCTAACCATTCTGCTTTAAAAACTTTGTGTTTAACAAAATATGTGACAACCTTGTCTGATTCAGAAACATTGGAATTCTGAAAAAGCCTCTATGACAGGCATCAGAAAGCCAGTGATGGTGGAGGCTGTGAGAACAGTGTCAAAGGTAATGATGGAGGTGTCAAAACGATGTCCAGAGCGAGGGACTCACGGCTTTTTCTGCAGCAGCACATTCAGCCTCATTCAGCTTTGTCAGAAGGCAATTTCCTCAAGGACTTGTAAATGTAAACTGGAGCATTAAATATTTAATTCTGCAGTTACAATATGAAATTCTCTCCTACTCTTCCAGAATCCAGCTGTCTCGTGCAGTCAAGAAACTCAATTTCTTTTAGTATAGACAAAGTTAAATAAGATAGTATCCAACTATTTTTAAATGTAAATTATCCAAATGCAGTGAGCATCTTTTTTGAGGACATATTTTAATTTTATCTAGTGGTTTACTGAATTCCTTCTTTCAGTTTAAAGATGAAAATCTTATTTAAGACTAAACCTTATTTAAATCTTGCCTGAAAATCTTATTATTAAATTTGTATAAAAACTGATACCTGAGAATTAATTACATTGTTAGTCATTGACAATATGGAAAAGAATCTGTATATTAAAGCTGGCTACATTTTAGCACTTAATAATGTCCAGAGTTTATTGAGCAGTAATATTTTGAGCATTCAATATGTTCCCAAACTGGGCAAAAAGTTTTTATTTACTATTTATAACAACTCAGTGATATCTGCATTTGAAAGATGACAATAAAGTTTGTGCAGGATAAGTTGTCCAATCACACAGAAGAATCCAGACTGGAGCCTGGGAGCAGGATGGGAGAGGAGGGACTTTTCTGGCACCCTGCTCTAAATCATCCTCTTCCCTGCCTCTTCTCATTAGGAATTAAGATTATGTAATAAGAAGAATAATTTTAAGTCTCTCTCTAAATTTAAAACATCTGAAAGTGTTCTGAATCACATAGGTCAATCCTGTCTGTCCAAGGACAATTTGATGATGTTATGAAGCAATGGCTTTTGCTTGTTTTCTTTGAAATGTTTGCTAGAAATTTGAAATATTTCTGTGATTCCTCTGTTCTGACTTTCCAGTTAAAACAATGACTCAAAATTTTGTACTTAAAAAATCCAATTGTTCTTGAAATTCAATTAACCTAAACTACTGTAAGATATCTCTACAATTATAAAGAGGTGATAAAAATAAATCAAAAGTAGGAAAAAAATAAAGCAAAGAAAACTAGAAATCTAACCACATTACACAGTTTGATGAAACTTTTTAGAATGATATGTTTCATCAGTTATATTTCTGAAGTGATGAAACTGAATTCATTAGTTAGTAATAGGCTCAGATTTAATAAGTTAAATATAAAGCCTATGTTCAAGACTGAAAACTGTAAATGAGGTACTCTATTCCAGATTGAGTGGAACAATGAACTGGTTCAAAACTGGGAAAGGAGTATGTCAAGGCTATATATTGTCAACCTGCTTATTAAACTTACATACAGAGTACATCATGCAAACTGCTGAGCTGGATGAAGCACAAGCTCCAATCAAGATTTCTGGGAGAAATATTCATAACCTCAGAAATGTAGATGACACCACCCTCATGACAGAAATTGACAAGGAACTAGAGAGCCTCTTGATGATGGTGAAGAAGGAGAGTAAAAAAGCTGGCTTAAAACTCAGCATTCAAAAAACTAAGACCATGTGGTATCTAGTTTCATCACTTCATGGCAAATAGATGGGGAAAAAATGGAAACAGTGACAAACTTTATTTTCTTGGGTTCCGAAATCACTGCAGATGGTGACTGCAGGTGTGAAATTAAAAACAAAAAAAAACTTGCTCCTTTGTTCCTTGTTGGGGGGGGTGAGGGGGGGGAGAGATCCAACAAACGTAGACAACATATTAAACACACACACACACACACACACACACACACACACACACACATTGTTTTGCCAGCAAAAGTCCATATAGTCAAAGCTATATTTTTTCAAGTAGTCATGTATGGATGTGGGATTTGGATCATAAAGAAGGCTGAATGCCAAAGAATTAATGCTTTTGAGCTGTGGTGTTGGAGAAGACTCTTGAGAGTCCCTTGGACTGCAAGGAGATCAAACTAGTCAATCTGAAAGGAAACCAACCCTAAATATTCATTAGAAGAACTGATGCTGAAGCTCCAAAACTTTGGCCACCTGAAGTGAAGAGCCTACTCATTAGAAAACATCCTGATGTTGGGAAAGATTGAAGGCAGGAGAAGGAGATGAGGATGAGATTGTTGTATGGCATCAATGACTCAATGGACATGACTTTGAGCTAGCTCCAGGAGATGGTGAAGGGCAAGGAAGCTTGAGGTGCTACAGTGCATGGGGCAAAGAGTTGGACACGACTAAGTGAATGAACAACAACCAAATTCTAGATTATTATATTTTTGCTTTGAAAACTAAAATAGCATGATACCCCCACCTCAGTTATCTCAGGTAAGAAGTGAAAATAAGAAGTGATGAGTGTTTATTTCACACAGACAAAGGACAATTTTTATACCATTTGCTTACTTCCTCTTGAACAGGGCCAAAGTTGCTCCATAAAATCTTACTAATTAAAATCTAAACTATAAGAAGCTTCAATTTCTAAAAAACTTTAAACACAATGCTTTGCTATTTCGGACATCAAACTATAAATTAGGAAAATAAGGAAACTTTTGCCCCTTAATGTATTACAACACAGCCTCCACATTCATCTTTGTTTTAATTAAAGTCTATTTATCTTTCAATGAGTAGTAAAATTTCTTTGAATCAGTCCCTCATTTCTTTTAAAATTAATTATACTAAGAACTAGGCTATAGTTTTTACATAGGTAATCATAGGTTATTCATATATTTAATTGGAATGTAACGGACATCAAACTATAAATTAGGAAAATAAGGAAACTTTTGCCCCTTAATGTATTACAACACAGCCTCCACATTCATCTTTGTTTTAATTAAAGTCTATTTATCTTTCAATGAGTAGTAAAATTTCTTTGAATCAGTCCCTCATTTCTTTTAAAATTAATTATACTAAGAACTAGGCTATAGTTTTTACATAGGTAATCATAGGTTATTCATATATTTAATTGGAATGTAGTTATTACATGTTGATACATTATACTACATGTAGTAACTACTAATGTAGTTACATTAGTCATGTATTACTAATGAGTAATAGTACTCCAATCACTGCAGATGGTGATTGCAGCCATGATATTAAAAAATGCTTACTCCTTGGAAGGAAAGTTATGACCAATCCAGATGGCGTATTGAAAAAACAGAGACATTACTTTGCCAACAAATGTTCGTCTAGTCAAGGCTATGGTTTTTCCAGTGGTCATGTACGGATGTGAGAGTTATACTGTGAAGAAGGCTGAGCACCGAAGAATTGATGCTTTTGAACTATAGTGTTGGAGAAGACTCTTGAGAGTCCCTTGGACTGCAGGGAGATCCAACCAGTCCATTCTGAAGGAGATTAGCCCTGGGATTTCTTTGGAAGGAATGATGCTAAAGCTGAAACTCCAGTACTTTGGCCACCTCATGCAAAGTGTTGACTCACTAGAAAAGGCTCTGATGCTGGGAGGGGTTGGGGTAGGAGGAGAAGCAGATGGCATAGGATAAGATGGCTAGATGGTATCACTGACTCGATGGACGCGAGTTTGAGTGACCTCTGGTAGTTGGTGATGGACAGGGAGGCCTGGAATGCTGCCGTTCATGGAGTCGCAAAGAGTCGGACATGACTGAGCAACTGAACTGACTGACTGAACTGAATAGTAATATAAAAATGAGACTTTAAATCAATCACAAAACAAAAAATACAATGCAAATTATAATATGGGAAAAACAGATTTTTAAATTATGATTAACAATTGTGATTTTTAACAAATAAAAATTATAATTTACCATTATGATGTAGCATATATAACAAATTAAATTTTAGTAACAAGGATATAATAGCTAAAATTTCCTGAGAATTTGCTATTAATATATGCAGGCACTGTCTAAGCATTTATTGTATAAACTCATTCAACAACAGAATGTTCTTCTCCTCCTTGATTTAGTTTGCGGAGGAGGAGTAGAGGAAGTTTATTCTTAATAATAATACTATTTATGCCAAATCAAGTCATCATTTTGTATTTTAGAATTCATAGAATTATTTTGCAATACACCTGTATAACATGACCACGCTAGAATAGCACTGCCAATTTGGAAATGTTTAGTCAATTGTGGGTCAATAAATTTATTAGAGTGTCAGTTTTCTGTATTAACTTCATTCATCTATTCATTTTAAGAATAATTCCTACTACTTTACAGCCAATGACAACAAATGCAGATGTGAATAAAACAGGAAGTATTAAATCATCCCAAAGCAACTTTACAAATACAAATTGTAATAGCTTTAATAAAGGAAAAGCATATTTTATAAAGAAAACATTAAATAAAGAAACAATTTTGAATGAGACTGAAGGAGAGATCACTAAATGTGATCCTTAATGAGAGCCTTGAAGAGAAAAGCCTCTGAGCAAAGGTTTTCAGGGAGAAGCATTTCCAGAGTACTTTTTGTCAGAAATCCCTGATGTCAGTGAGCCCTGTATCTTCAATGAATGAAATAATCAGAGTGGATAAAACAAAATAAAGAAATCCTGAGGAGAGGCTAGAAGGGCAGGCAGGGACCAGGGCCTGGTGGGCTACATTAAGGTTGAATGATTTGACTCAAATGCAGTGGGAAGGTGTTTAAATGGCTTTATAGAGGAAACATGGCTTCATCAAATTCCCTGGGCTAGATTCTTTCTGTCTCTTTCTGCCTCTATTGCAAACTGGGAAATACAAGCTTTACTTAGTGCCCAGACCTAAGCTTCTAGGAAGGCATTTACTCTAAAGCTAAACCTTCAGGGGCCAACTGAAAAAGTTTAACTTAAGTCAAATCTGAGTCCAGTTTCTAGATGCCATTTAAAGACCTCTCCCAGGAGACATGGTAATCTTTGCTTTCCCACTTGTATTTTCCAACATTATAATAGTCTAGAGATAACTGCCATTTCCCACAAACTGAACAGATGATTGTTGTTGTTGTTGTTGCTGCTGCTGCTAAGTAACGTTAGTCGTGTCCAAATCTGTGAGACCCCATAGATGCCAGCCCACCAGGCTCCTTTGTCCCTGGTATTCGCCAGGCAAGAGTACTGGAATGGGTTGCCATTGCCTTCTCCAGAACAGATGATTAAGCAAGTACAAAAAAGTTAAAAGCTTTACAGGTGGTATCAGATAAAAACAGTGTTATTTCAGAAGAAAGAAATGCATAAGAACTCTGCATAATGAAAATGGACATTTAAAAACTTCCTTTATAATAAGCTTCAAGTGCAAAAATAAGAGTGAGATTACCATTTTATGGTCTAGGGCTTCCCTGGTGGCTCAGAGTTTAAAGCATCTGCCTCTAATGTGGAAGACCTGGGTTCGATCCCTGGGTCAGATAGATCCTGTGGAGAAGGAAATGGCAACCCACTCCAGTATTCTTGCCTAGAGAATCCCATGGACAGAGGAGCCTGGTGGGCTACAGTCCATGGGGTTGCAAAGAGTCAGACACGACTGAATGACTTAACTTTCACTAACTAGTGATGCTAGTTTAATGGATGCAGCTCCCAAAATCTCAGTGGCTTAACATTAGTTCCTTTGCTCCAGTCAAGGGCAAAGCTGCTTTTCCTGATCAGATGATTCTCCTCCAAATGGTAAATCAGGAATATTTTTTTCTAATTGATAACTCTGCCATCTTGAAAATGTGGTTTCCAAGATTTCCATGCTCACCTATATATCAAACCTCAGAAACAGCAAACATCAAACAAAGATATTTATATGGCCCAAGGCTGGAATCCTGTCACAATTCAAAGTTCAGAATTCATTGCCTAGAGCTCAGGCCTACATAATTTCTTAGAGTATGAGACAGACAATCTGGCTGCGTACCCCAGCGAAAGTGGAGGTGGGTTGGATTAATAGCCCTATAGTCTCTGATAATACATGGCTGCCTTGGGACATATATTTTTCTAGAAATTCTGCAATGCAAAGTGGTCAACAAAATTCAGGCAAAGAGATCTAGATTTATGATATTAAGGAAAGGCAAAAAAAGGAGAACAAAATAAGAGCTATTTTGTCCCACTCATAGCAATGTTCTTATCTGGTAACCTGTAAAGAGTCTTATCTTTTCTCTCTTGCCTTATCATTTGTCCAGCTTGAGAGAATGGTAATTATACCTAGCTGATGATATATAAGCAAATCCTAGTGAGGAAGCAAATATTACTGTGTATTCTTATGAAATATTTTAATCATATGAATGATTTTAATTGTCCCAGTTGTATAAATATAGCATTACAAATTGTTTTTTTTTCTTCATGAATCACTGCCTCTTCTCCTATAATCATTCTTCTTCATTTAACATGTATCTGTAATTGAAATATTTTGCTAATATGAAAAATATCTTAATTTTACTGAGTGCCCTCTAGAAAATAAATTTAGTCTCATTTGTAATTTAGAATTAATGTTGAGA
>SJYC01139721.1:0-16302 GCA_006408675.1 Madoqua kirkii | reverse complement strand
AATTCCCATCATTTAATTTAGTAAAACTCTAAAGCTTCAATTTACCAAAACAAATTTGAGGAAACTATTTTTAAGTATCTATGCCATAAAACATAATTATTATTAAAGATTTCACCTAAAAACTTTTGTTTCATTTAAACCTATTTAATTACTTGTGAAAATTTTATCACACAAATTTATCATTTTTTGCTGACAAATTTTGTAACAGAGATAGCTGAATGTGTTTAACTTGTGATAAACCTAATAGTCAGACTTTATTTTGGGGGGGCTTCAAAATCACTGCAGATGGTGATTGAAGCCATGAAATTAAAAGACGCTTACTCCTTAGAAGGAAAGTTATGACAAACCTAAATAGTATACTGAAAAGCAGAGATATTACTTTGCCAACAAAAGTCCATCTAGTCAAGGCTATGGTTTTTCCAGTAGGCATGTATGGACATCAGAGTTGGACTATACAGAAAGCTGAGCACTGAAGAATTGATGCTTTTGAAGTGTGGTGTTGGAGAAGACTCTTGAGAGTCCCTTGGACCACAAGGAGATCTAACCGGTCCATCCTAAAGATCAGTCCTGGGTGTTCATTGGAAGGACTGATGCTGAAGCTGAAACTCCAGTACTTGGGCCACCTCATGCAAAGAGTTGACTCATTGTGAAAGACCCTGATGCTGGGAGGGATTGGCAGCAGGAGGAAAAGCGGAAGATGAGATGGCTGGATGGCATCACCTACTCGATGGACGTGAGTTTGAGTCCACTCTGGGAGTTGGTGATGGATAGGAAGGCCTGGCATGCTGTGATTCATGGGGTCTCAAAGAGTCAGACACGACTGAGTGAATGAAGTGAACTGAAACCTAGTAGAATATAAGCTTTACATTAATGCTGGTAACTCTTGAGATAGACTTATTTAATTAAACCAACAAGCTTAAACTTGCTTTTACTTACTAAAGATTAACCCTAAATCGAGTACACTGGAAAACATTTGGGTTAGTTTCTACAACATTTAGAAATATGTAATTCATAAGCACTTATTTTTAAGGCAATTAAAAAGAGCTCTTCTGCAAATTAATTTTGATAATATCATTTGGAGATAGAAAAATTCCATATCAATAATGCACATACATAAACATAAACACAACCAGAACTCTCATAGCTTTCACTGTAAAACCTGAGTCATGAATCAGGTATATCACAAACTCACTAGTTCATAAATAAAAATTGGAAAAAATTGTATATGCTCAGATTGTTAAGGCTTTTTACTATTTGTGGAAAAAACTTATACACTTGTCCTTGATAAAACTTTAAGGAGGATGTGAATTAGATTTCCTGTGAGGGAGCACTTCCATATACCGGTTCACTCTTGGGGTAAAATCTTCCACTATTGCTTCTTTTAGCCCCTAAATATCAGCCCCCAGTTTCTGGGTTTCCATCTCATACTATGTGGGCCCAACACTACCAGCTTCCTTTATTCAGTTAACACTCCCTAAATGGTGGGTTTACCTGCCCCATCTTACAAAACCAGGCAAGGGAAAAAAAATGCTCATCCCTACAATATCAACAAGGCAAAAAAAATGCAACCATCTTACATAAAGTCCACTCAAATACACAATTTTTTTAAAATAAACTTTTATCTCAGTTCTATCATGTAATGTAACTTTAGTTTCCTTTAAAATGCCATCAACAAGTCTCAGTCTTACAAGGAGTCCCAGAAACTTTAAAAAGTTTGCTTTTTAAAGCAAATGAAGCCATTTGCTTCATTCCTATACAAAGGTTCTGATGACCCCAGTAAGGGGTAGACCCGAGGGACCAAGGCTCTTTTGTGAATATTTAACTTGATTAATTGGCCTAAGTGTTACCCCCAAACAGTTGCAGTTTTCTCAGTGTGTAATCTTTTCCTCCAGCTTTTAAAATTTATATAAACTAAAGTAATTAGAATAGACTTGTTTGAGATCTTTACTGTTGGAGAAAACCAATATGGGGTCCTTTGAGCTCACACAATCTTAGGTAGTGCTGTATTATAAAACCTTTGTTTTGATCCTACAAATGCTCATTTTATTTATCCCAATTCTTAACAACCATCTAAAGATTTCCATACAGCTTTGATTAATCACATGACTCGTCCCTTTCTGATTGCTCTTTATTCCCACTTTCATTATTTGTTTTATTTACATTATTATTTAACAACTCGTTAGAATTTGTTTTTCTTTTGGGGAAGAGTCTCTTTCCCTTCCATTTGCTTATTAATAAACAATGTTTTTATTAGCACTTGTAAGACCCATTTAGAATATGAATTTAATAAAGCTTCCTGAAAGATTTTCTTTTATTTTTAAAACTAAGAAACTTTTTAAGGTTAGCTGTTATATTTCTTTGCATCCAACTTTTAATTTGGTCTTTCCATAGGTAATAGTAATACAACTATCTATGATTAGAGCTTTGCAAATATTGACCAATTTAGAAGCTTTTCCAATTCAAAAGATCCATCATCTGGCCATTGATGTTATTGTCATTTGTTGTTCAGTTGCTAAGTCGTGTCCACCTCTTTGCAATCCCATGGACTATAGCATGCCAGGCTCCTTTATCTCCACTGTCTCCCAGAGTTTGCTCAAATTTATGTGCATTGAGTTGATGCTTCTATCTAACTACCTCATCCTCTGCTGCTACCTTCTCTTTTGGCTTCAACCTTTCCCAATGAGTCAGCTCTTTTCATAAAGTGGCCAAAGTACTGGAGCTTTAGCTTCAGCAACAGTCCTTCCAATGAATATTCAGGATAGATTACCTTTACAATTATCTGGTTTGATATCTTTGCAATCCAAGGAGATTTCAAGAGTCTTCTCCAAGCACCACAATTTGAAAACATCAATTTTTGGTGCTCAGCCTTCTTTATGGTCCAACTCTCACATCTGTACATGACTACTGGAAAAACCATAGTTTTGACTATACGGACCTTTGTCAGTAAAGTGATGTCTCTACTTTTTAATATGCTGTCTATGTTTATCATATCTTTCCTTCCAAGGAGCAAGCATCATTTAATTTCATGGCTGCAGTAACTTTTCTCAGTGATTTTTGAGCCCAAGAAAATAGTATCTGCCACTGCATCTACTTTTCCCCCTTCTATTTGCCATGAAGTGATGGGACTGAATGCCATGATCTTAGTTTTTTGAATGTTGAGTCTCAAGTCAGCATTTTCACTTTCCTCTTTCACCTTCATCAAGAGGCTGTTTAGTGCCTCTTAATTTTCCACCATTAGAATGATATCATCTGCATATCTGTGAATGTTGTTATTTTTCTGACAATCATAATTCCAGCTTGTGATTCATCCAGCCCAGAATTTCACATAATGTACTCCATATACAAGTTAAATATGCAAGGTTACAATATACAACCTCTTCATGCATCTTTCCCAATTTTGAATCAGTCAGTTGTTCCATGTGAGGCTCTAGCTATTGCTTCTGAACTGCATACAGATTTTTCAAGAGACAGGTAAGGTGGTCTGGTACTCCCATCTGTTTAAGAGTTTTCCACAGTTTGCTGTGAAGAAAGGCTTTAGCATAGTCAATGTAGCAGAAGTAGATGTTTTTCTGGAACTCCCTTGCTTCATGATCCAACAAATGTTGGTAATTTGATCCCTGGTTCTTCTCCATTTTCTAAATCCAGCTTGAACACCTGGAATTTCTTAGTTCACATACTGTTGAAGCCTAGTTTGAAGAATTTTGAACGTAACCTTGCTAGCATATGAAATGAGAACAACTCTATGGTAATTTGAACATTCTTTTGCATTGCTGTATTGGGGGGTTGGAATGAAAACTAACCTCTTCCAGTCCTATGACCACTGCTGAGTTTTCCAAATTATTGGCATATTGAGTGTAGCACTTTAAGTCACCAGGTTTTAGAATTTTAAATAGCTCAGCTGGAATTCCTTCATCTTTACTGTTGATGCCTTGTAAGTCAATTCAGTCGTGTCCAACTCTTTCCAACCTCATATACTCTAGCCTGCCAGGGTCCTCTGTCCATGGGATTCTCCAAGCAAGAATATTGAAATAGGGGATCTCCAGGGGATCTTCCCAACCCAGGGATCAAATTCGAGTCTCTTATATTCCTGCAATGGCAGGGAGTTTCTTCACCATTAGCACCATGTGGAAAGCCCTTCACCTCTACTAGCTTTGTTCATAGTATTGCTACCTGAGGCCCACTTGACTTCACTCTCCAGGATGTCCAATTCTAGGTGAGACTACACCATTGTGGTTATCTGGGTCATTTAGACCTTTTTTATATAGTTCTTATATGTATTCTTGCCACATCTTCTTAATCTCTTTTGCTTCTGCTAGGTCCTTACTATTTCTGTCCTTTATTGTGCCCATCCTTACATGAAGTGTTCCCTGATATCTCTTTCTTGAAGAGATCTCTAGTCTTTCTCATTTTATTGTTTAATTCTGTTTCTTTGCATTTTTTTTAAGGCCTTCTTGTCTCTGCTTGCTATTCTCTGGATCTCTGCATTCAGTTGGGTATATCATTCCCTTTTTCCCTTGCCTTTTGTTTCTATTCTTTTCTCAGCTATTTGCTTAGCCTTCTAAACAACCATTTTTCCTTCTTGCATTTCTTTTTCCTAGGGATAGTTTTGGTCATTGCCTCCTACACAGTGTTATGAAACTCCATCCTTCTTCAAGCACTGTGTCTACCAGATCTAATCTCTTGAATCTATTTGTCATCTCCACTGTATAATCATAAGGGATTTGATATAAGTCATACCTGAATGACCTAGTGGCTTTCCCTACTTTCTTCAATTTAAGCCTAATTTTGCAATAAGGAGCTCATAATCTGACACAAGGTCAACTCCATGTCTTGTTTTTGCTGACTGTATAGAGCTTCTGCATCTTGAACATAATCAGTCTGATTTCTGTATTTACCATCTGGTGATGTCCATGTGTGGAGCCATCTCTTGGATTGTTGGAAAAGGGTGTTTGCTATGACCAGCATGTTCTCTTGACAGAATTTTGTTAGTCTTTGTCCTGCTTCATTATGTAATCCAAGGCTAAACTTGCCTGTTATTCTGGGTATCTCTTGACTTCCTACCTTTGCATTCCAATCCCATATGATGAAAAGGACATCTTTTTTTTTTTTTTATTTATAAAATAGAGAGTGTTGTAGATCACTACAAAAACTGGTCAACTTCAGCTTCTTCAGCATCACTGGTTGGCACTTAAACTTGGATTACTGTGATGTTGAATCATTTGCCTTGGAAACAAACAGAGATCATTCTGTCCTTTTTAAGGCTGTACCCAATTACTGCATTTCTAACTCTTTCATTGACTATGAGGGTAATCCATTCCTTCTAAGGAATTCTTGACCACAGCAGTAGATATAATGGTCATCTTAATTTAATTCATCCATCCCCATCTATTTTAGTTCACTAATTTGTAAGGTGTCAGTGTTCACTCTTGCCATCTCTTACTTGACCCTGTCCAGTTTACCTTGATTCATGGACCTAACATTCTAGGTTCCTATGCAATATTGTTCTTTACAGCATAGGACTTCACTTTTACCACCATACACATCCACAACAGAGTGTCATTTCCACTTTGGCCCATCCACTTCATTCTTTCTGGAGCTATTAATAATGCTCTGTGTTCTTCCCTAGTAGCCTATCAGACACTTTCCAACTTGAAGGGCTCATCTTTGGTGTCATATCTTTTTGCCTTTTCATACTGTTCATAGGGTTTGCATGGCAATAATTCTGTAGTAGTTTGCCATTCTCTTCTCCAGAGGGCCACATTTTGTCAAATTCTTTACTATGACCCATCCATCTAGGGTAGCCCTGCATGATATGACTCACGGATACACTGAGTTATGCAAGCCTTTTCACCATGAAAAGACTGTGATCCATGAAGGAGGACTGCTGATGAGTAGGAATTTAATAGTGATTTAAACCAATAAACCAATTTATAGGAAGATCCTGAAGTAACTTTCTAGACATAGTATCATGGACACAAGTGTCCTGAAAAGTAAAGCCATGGATGATTTAGTTGCCATGTTAAATGACTCTCAAAATAGCCAAAAAAGATTGAGAAGAGAAAGGCCCCTTATAGACTGGACCCCTTATGACAAAGCTCCATGTGAGAGCTGGCACAGCTTAACAAAGAGACTGCTCAGAATCTCAGCCTATTCAACTGGCTGCTAAACGAACACTGGTATGTGTACCTTTTGGATGGCAGAAATCAGAGAGATTTTTCTCATTAATATATAAACCAAACCCTCAAGTCATAAAACAAGACAAAAGGAAAACTTAATTACACCAATGGCTTTGTCCTTAAAATAAATGACACAAAAGACAAAGACAAGGAAAATCAGTGACCATCTCTGGGGAAAAATGATCAACAAACCAAGGGTAGTACTTTATGAATCTTTAAACCAAGAGTCACAAAGTCCAAGAAGCTAGCCTCACAAGTACTTTCTCCTGTTTATCTAATTTTAGAAAAGAGAAAAACTCTTACCAATTTCTTTTCCAACAGACCCTGCAGCCAGAGATTTATGAGACTAGCCCACATGTGCTGGCTTTTGTCAGGTGCCCCAGGGTCTCTTAACTTCCACAGCTTTATGGGGAGTAGTGCTCCACCAATAAAGTTGAGTCCTATCCATTGGGGAGGAATAAATTTTCCTTTACTCTTATAGGTTCTTCTGGATAGTCTAAAAATTAAATTGACATGAAACAGATTAACAGGAGAAAATCAAACAAAAGTTTAATAACATGTATACATGGCAGAGACCCAAGAAAACTTAGCAACTAGCCAAAGTGGCCCAAATCTCACATTAAATACCATCTTCAGCAAAAAAAAAAAAAAAAGGGGGGGGGGGTGCGGGGGGATGCTGTGGGTAAAGGTTTGGAACTTCAAAGGGGAGGAAGGCAATTCACATAGAGACAGAAAAGCAAATGTTTGGGAACCAAATGTTTGCAGGGCCAGGCAGAGACATGGGATACAAAATAGACCCTGATCTCTAAGAGTTTCCCCCATGATACCTACCTAGCCAATATTCTCTGCAGATATCCTTGATGGTAACTCTTCCTATAACAGAGGAATACTATCTCACTTCTTAAGGGAGTTAGCAAGAAGATCAAAGTTTCTTCTTGAGTCTTTTGGGCCATGATTATTTTCATCTTGAAATAATCCACATGCCAGATATATTTTGCCATGGCAGATTTTGTTTCCATGCAGTTCCCTAAAACTGTCTGAGTTTTGCACATGAGCGCATTTTTCCTGAGGAAGTATACATGCTTTCATTGACTTCTAAAACAAGTCTATGACCAAAGGAAGGCAAAAAATTCTAGTCTGTGACCTAAACCTGACAAAAATAAAAAAATCAGGCTGAATAAAATATTTGTAAAGATTACATTTAAAAACTTCAATATTTAGACATAATTTTGTTTTGTTTTATTTACCACAATCTCTAGCTAGTGTTCTACCTAAACTAGTGGCAGATATCCTCACAAAAAATAATAGTGTTCTTTCTAAGAATCACATTTTTGGGGCCTAGTTATCAAAAAGGAATTAATCATGCACATCCCAAAGAACACAATTTAGAGACAATTCTTGGAATCTAGCACAGTGTTAACTCTATTTGTTCAGTTCTTTTTCATTCAATTGAAATATGAAATACAAACATTTCTATCAGTTCAGTTCAATCACTCAGTCATGTCCGACTCTTTGCGACCCCATGGATCTCAGGACACCAGGCCTCCCTGTCCATCACCAACTCCTGGAGTTTACACAAACCCATGTCCATCGAGTCAGTGATGCCATCCAGTCATCTCATCCTCTGTCGTCCCCTTCTCCTCCTGCCTCCAATCCCTCCCAGCATCAGGGTCTTTTCCAATGAGTCAGCTCTTCGCATGGGGTGGCCAAAGTATTGGAGTTTCAGCTTCAACATTAGTCTTTCCAATGAACACCCAGGACTGATCTCCTTTAGAATGGACTGGTTCAATCTCCTTGCAGTACAAGGGATTCTCAAGGGTCTTCTCCAACACCACAGTTCAAAAGCATAAATTCTTCAGCGCTCAGCTTTCTTCACAGTCCAACTCTCATATCCATACATGACCACTGGAAAAACCATAGCCTTGCCCAGATGGACCTTTGTTGGCAAAATAATGTCTCTGCTTTTGAATATGCTATCTAGGTTGGTCATACTTTCCTTCCAAGGAGTAAATGTCTTTTAATTTTATGGCTGCAGTCACCATCTGCAGTGATTTTGGAGCCCCCAAAGATAAAGTCTGACATGGTTTCCCCATCTATTTCCCATGAAGTGATGGGACCAGATGCTGTGATCTTTGTTTTCTGAATGTTGAGCTTTAAGCCAACTTTTTTGCTCTCCTCTTTCACTTTCAAGAGCCTTTTTAGTTCCTCTTCACTTTCTGCCATAAGGGTGGTGTCATCTGCATATCTGAGGTTATTGATATTTCTCCTGCAATCTTGATTCCAGCTTATGCTTCTTCCAGCCCAGCGTTTCTCATAATGTACATTTCTATATATATAACTTAATTACATATATGTCATCAAAACTCCAAAATAAAGACAAGAAATTCCTAATTATAAAAGTGGTTTCCAAATGCTCATTATAAGTCTTGCTTGGTCTGAATTGTTTTTTCACATTAAATAATTTTCCCTCTGAATTTTAATATTAAATTATTGATCGATAGTGCCACTTTTTTTTCTCTATTTCTTTTTTTTTTTTTTTTAATTTTACTTTCCAATACTGTATTGATTTTGCCATAGAGCAACATGAATCTGCCACGGGTGTACATGAATTCCCAATCCTGAACCCCCCTCCCACCCCTCTCCCCCTACCATCTCTCTGGGTCATCCCAGTACACCAGCCCCAAGCATCCTGTATCCTGCATTGAACCTAGACTATCGATTTGCTTCTTACATGATATTATATATGTTTCAATGCCATTCTCCCAAATCATCCCACCCTCTCCTTCTCCCACAGAGTCCAAAAGTCTGTCCTATACATTTGTGTCTCTTTTGTTGTCTCACATACAGGGTTATCATTATCATCTTTCTAAATTCTATATATATGTGCCAGTATACTGTACTGGTGTTTTTCTTTCTGGCTTACTTCATTCTGTATAATCAGCTCCAGTTTCATCCACCTCATTAGAACTGATTCAAATGTATTCTTTTTAATGGCTAATACTCCATTGTGTATATGTACCACAGCTTTTTTATCCATTCATCTGCTGATGGACATCTAGGTGATGGATAGCACATTGGACTTCCAATAGTGCCACTTTTCACAAACCTTAACTGTCATCACATAAGCAAACTGAAGTGAAACCTTAATATTTTTTCCAAAAATGCCTGCATATACATATAGAACAACTTGGCCTAAATTCTTCCTTTGGAAATGAGTGCACAAACCCAATGAAGCAAAAAAAGTCTTGTGCTTATTTACTGGAAGGAAAAATTTGAGGGAAAAATAGAGCATAGCAAAAGTTAAACTGAAAACAGTGGAACATTGATAAATGCTAAGAATTAGCTAGTCTTCCAGGCCTACATAGCAGATAAAGGGTAGAACTGTAAAAAATATCTTTCCATAAATCAGATTTATTTAGTTATTTGATAGCTTATTGATTTTTATTCACCTTTTATATTTCTTTAAGTAATAAAATAGTTCTTTTTCTCAGTTATTAACTGCCTGTAAACAAATTTCTGGAATCTGTTGTAAATTCTCAGTTTTCCTGCTAATTTCCTCTAGCTACCTATATGTAAGGGTGAAGAGTGAATGGGAGGACATGATTAAACCACAAAAGTAAAATCCTCTGTGACATTTGCTCCTGTCTACCTATTTCATCTTCCATATGGGATGAACCTTCATGTACGTAACAGTTGTTAAAATACTGAGAATGCAGCCATTTAAATATCAGAATGACTAGTCTATACAGAGTTGGCCAGTATTTATATTTTATGAAATTACTGTTTTCCTATTAGAGTGGCCCTGGAAAAACTTCTGCATATATTTACCTGCTGCACAACAAAATTTAAATCAGATGAGTTTTCCAATCTGCAATTTTAGCATGATTTCAAAAAGAAGGATAGAAAAAGTATCTTGCATGATGAAAGGTTTTTTTTTTTCCTAATTGCCTTGTTTAAAACTTCTGAAAAAAAGTTTTTTCTTAAGAGTTTAATACTCATTTGGAAAAGAACATAGCTTCCAACCTATAATCTTTTTCTAAAAACAAAGCTATATACATATATATGTATGTATATTATGGCCAGTTTAGCAGGACTCAAGTTTATTCACAATCACCTTCATTTAATCTGTCCTAAGGGAAAATATTCACCTTGTCTGTTAATTTTTGTGAAACAGCAAGGCTTCTCTCTAGGCCACTGAGAGTTCCATTAACCTCCCGAGGATCCTTTCTGTTGGGGAGACTCACATCTCTCTGACAGAACTGCTCCCCTCAAATAAGGTAGAACCTTTGTAGAAGACAAATGTATCACATGTTCTCCATCTAGACTTGACTAGAGACACAAAACCAAGTGAGCCAAAGCAAACATACTATCAGAACAACAAATGCTTTCCTGAGATCTTTAAGAAAGTTTTAAGTTCTAACTTCCTTAATCTTTCTTGATCCAAAAAAATATATATATTTTAATTTTTCATGGGGTCACAAAAAGTCGGACACGACTGAGCGACTGAACTGAACTGAACTGAACTGAACACAGTCAAAGTCTTTGACATAATCAGTAAAGCAGAAGTAGATACTTCTCTGGAACTCTTTTGCTTTTTCTATGATCCAATGGATGTTGCCAATTTGGTTCCTTTGCATTTTATAAATTCAGATTGAATATCTGGAAGTGTTGTAGTCTGAACATTTTTTGGCACTGCCTTTCTTTGGGATTGGAATGAAAACTGATTGTTTCCAGTACTGTGGCCACTGCTGAGTTTTCCAAATTTGCTGGCATATTGAATGCAGCACTTTCATAGCATCATATTTTAGAATTTGAAATAGTTCACCTGGAATTCTGTCACCTCCAGTTGCTTTGTTCATAGTGATGTTTCCTAATGTCAACTTGACTTCATATTCCAGGATGTTTGGCTCTAGGTGAGTGGTCACATCATAGTTATCTGGGTCATGAAGATCTTTTTTGTACAGTTCTTCTTTGTATTCTTGACATCTCTTCTTAATATCTTCTGCTTCTGTTAGGTCCATATTGTTTCTCTCCTTTATTGTGCCCATCTTTGCATGAAATGTTCCCTTGGTATCTCTAATTTTCTTGAAGAGATCTCTGGCCTTTCCCATTCTATTATTTTCCTCTATGTCCTGCATTGATCACTGAAGACAGCTTTCTTATCTTTCCATGCTATTCTTTGGAACTTTGTATTCAGATAGGTATATCTTTTCTTTTCTTCATTGCCTTTATCTTCTCTTCTTTTCTCAGCTATTTGCAAGGCCTCGCCAGACAACCATTTTCTTTGCATTTCCTTTTCTTCTGGATGGCCTTGATCACTGACTCATGTATAATGTCACAAACCTCCATCCATAGTTGTTCAGGTAATCTGTCTATCAGATTTAATCATCTGGATCTATTTGTCACTTCTATTGTACAATCATTGTGGCTCAGAGAATAAAGCATCTGCTTGCAATGCAGGAGACCCAGGGTTGGGAAGATCCTCTGGAGAAGGAAATGGCAACCCACTCCAGTATTCTTGCTTGGAGAGTCCATGGACAGAGGAGCCTGAGCGGGCTACAGTCCATGGGGTTGCAAAGAGTCAGACACGACTGAGTGATCTCACTTCATTTTATTGTATAATCATAAGTGACTTGATTTAATCATACCTGAATGGTTTAGTGGTTTTTCCTATCATGATCTGAGCCACAGTTAGCTCCTGATTTTATTTTTGCTGATTGTATAGAGCTTCTCCATCTTTGGCTGCAAAGAATATAATCAATCTGATTTTGTATTGACTATCCAGTGATGTCAATGTGTAGAGTCTTATCTTGTGTTGTTGTTGAGAGAGAGTGTTTTCTATGACCAGTGCATTCTCTTAGCAAAATTCTGTTAGTTTTTTCCCTGCTTCATTTTGTTCTCCAAGGCCAAATTTGCCTGTTACTTCAGTTATCTCTTGACTTACTACTTTTGCATTCCAGTTTACTGTGATGAAAAGGACAACGTTTTTTGGGGGGGTGGGGGGTGGGGTGGGGTTGTTGTTAGTTCTAGAAGGTCTTATAGGTCTTCACAGAACTCTTCAGTTTCAACTTCTTTATCATTACTGGTTGGGGCATAGCTTTGGATTAGTGTGACGTTGTGTTTTGTCTTGGAAATGAACAGATATCATTCTGTCATTTTTAAGATTGCACCCAAGTACTCCATTTTAGACTATTCCATTGACTGTGAGGGCTACTCCATATCTTCTAAGGAATTTTTGCCCAGAGTAGTAGATATAATGGTCATCTGAGTTAAATTCACCCATTCTATTCCATTTTAGTTCATTGATTCCTAAAATGTTGATGTTCACTCTTGCTCTCTCCCATTTGACCACTTCCAATTTACCACTTCCAATTTCCAATTTACTACTTCCAACTGGACCAGGTCCAATTCACAGACCTAAAATTTCAGGTTCCTAAGCAATATTCTTCTTTATTATTGAATCTGGGTAGATTCCATTTTTTCCTGGTGTTCTCACCCAAGGTTGCTAATGAAATCCGTCTATACCTGTATACTCAGGAAATTTCAGGGTGCCCTCCTTTTGCCAAAGGTTTGACAAAAAGATAAATACCTTATGATGTTGTAATGAATGATAGACCCAGGATGGCTGGTAAAGATGGTGTCATACGTGGTGGAAGCACTGTAAAATAGCCAAGGGATGATACAGCATTGTAACTTGACAGCATAGATAACTCAACAATTCCTGGACTGAGTCCTCTCATTGTTTCTTAGAAATGTAACCTTGGACAAGCCACTTCATCTCTGTATGCCTTAGTGTCCTCAATCCTAAAGTGGATGTTTTAAGGGCATTTATCTGTAGACATGTTTTTATAGTTAGATGTTTGCAAAATATCTGGGAAATTCATGGCCCTCCACAATTCTCTTGCTTTCAAATATTGCATAGTAAATAATACAGTTTTACTTTCTCATCCTTTGTTATGGATTTCTTGAAATATTTTTTAGCTCATGTGGACTTCCTTGGTGGCTCAGATGGTAAAGCATCTGCCTACAATGCTGGGGACCTGGGTTCGATCCCTGGGTCAGGAAGATCTCCTGGAGAAAAAAATGGCAACCCACTCCAGTACTCTTGCTTGGAAAATACCATGGACAGAGGAGCCTGGTAGGCTACAGTCCATGGGGTTGCAAAGAGTCGGACATGACTGAGCAAGTTCACTTCAGTTCAGTTCACATGAACAAGTGGCTGTAAACCTACTGATCTTTTTGGCCTAGGGAAGCAAACAGATATTTTTGGACTCAGCAGACCAAATCCCATTCTCAATAAAGGAGAAGAGAATAGGGTAATTTAATGAAAGAAACCCCATAATAAAATCAGTAGACTGAAAAGTTGGCCGTTAAGCTAAGACAGTAAGAGGAAGCAAAGGAGAGATGGATAGCACGGCTTTGTGAGGATGTGCTATGGCAGGGGCTTTTGTGAGAATCAGGCAAATGTGAAGGAATAAGAAAGTAAAGTGGCATAGAGCCAGCTTTGTACTTATAGGGAATATTGTCTTATTTATAATAAGCAGTCATTAAATGGAAGCTATTATCAATTGTACTGCCATGTAGTAGTTTTAAAATGTCCAAAATTATTTTATATTTCTCCCTTATTGCTTGCCTCCCAGAGAGCTTGTGCTATAATTAAAGTATTGCATCCAGTGATGAACAGGATATGTGTGCTAGTGTGCAACTGCCAAGACGGGGTCATAAAAGTCATCTTTGTGACTCTGTGGTTTCCTTGGTGCTTTCTCTCTTTGGGTCAGTCACTCCAGGGAATGTTGACTGTCATGTTCTGAGTAGCCATATGAAATGGCCCACATGGCAGGAAACTGAGGCCAGATGCTAACACTAAATGAGAAGCTGAGCCTTAAGCCAAGTCCTATGTGAGTGGTGTTTCTTGAAAGTTGAAATTCTATCCCTAGTTCAACTTTCATCTAGTTGTAACCCAGAGTTACATTTTTAAAAGTTATTTTATTGAGGTATAATTGATTTACAATATGATGTTAATTTATAATGAAAAGGAAAGTGATTCAGCTATACACGTATATGCATTCTTTGTTATATTTTCTATTATGGTTTATCACAGGACATTGAGTATAGATCCCAGTGCTATACAGTAAGACTTTGTTCTTTATCAGTTCTATAGACAATAATTTGATATTGCTAATCCCAAATTCCCAATCCATCCCTTTACCATTGTACCTACCACTTGACAACAAAAAGACTGTTATCTATATCTTTGAGTCTGTTTCTATTTATTTCATTCAGTTCAGTCTCTCAGTTGTGTCCCCCCTTTGCAACCCCATGGACTGCAGCACTCCAGGCCTCCCTGTCCTTCACCAACTTCCGGAGTTTACCCAAACTCATGTTCACTGAGTCGGTGGTGCTATCCAACCATCTCATCCTTTGTCATTCCCTTCTCCTCCTGCACTCAATTTTTCTCAGCATCAGGGTCTTTTCAAATGAGTCAGCCCTTCGCATCATGTGTCCAAAGTAGTGGAGTTTCAGCTTCAACATATGTCCTTTCAATGAATACCCAGGACTGGTCTCTTTTAGGATGGACTGGTTGAATCTTCATGCAGTCTATGGGGAGAGTCTAAGACTCTCAAGAGTCTTCTCCAACACCACAGTTCAAAAGTGTCAATTATTCAGCACTTAGCTTTCTTTACAGTCCAACTCGCACATCCATACATGACTACAGGAAAAAAAAACCATAGCTTTGACTAGATGCACCTTTGTTGGTAAAGTAATGTCTCTGCTTTTCAATATGCTATCCAGGTTGGTCATAACTTTTCTTCCAAGGAGTAAGCATCTTTTAATTTCGTGGCTGCAATCACCATCTGAAGTGATTTTGGAGCCCCACAAAATAAAATCTCTTACTATTTCCACTGTTGCCCAGTCTATTTGCCATGAAGCGATGGGACTGGATGGCATGATCTTCATTTTCTGAATGTTGAGCTTTAAGCTAACTTTTCCACTCTCCTCTTTCACTTTCATCCAGAGGCTCTTTAGTTGTTCTTCACTTTCTGCCATAAGGGTGGTATCATCTGCATATCTGAGCTTATTGATATTTCTCCCAGAAATCTTGATTCCAGCTTGTGCTTCATCCAGCCCAGCATTTCTCATGATGTACTCTGGATATGTTAAATAACCAAGATGACAATATACAGCCTTGACATACTCCTTTCACTATTTGGAACCAGTCTGTTGATTTGTGCCATATTTTAGATTTCACAAATATTTTAGATTCCACATGTAAGAAATGTCATATGGTATTTGATGGGCTTCTGAGATGGCTCATAGGGTAAAGAACCCACTTGCAATACAGGAGACAAAGGAGATGTGGGTTTGATCCCTGCATTGGAAAGATCCACTGGAGGAGTCATGGCAACCCACTCCAGTATTCTTTCTTGAAGAATCCCCATGACAGAGGAGCTTGGAGGGTTACAGTCTATGAGGTCACAAAGAATCAGGCATGACTGAAGAGACTGAGCAAATAAACAGCCAGTAAGCAAGCATGTTATTTGTCTTTCTATTTCTGACTTATTTTGACTTAGCATGATAATCTCTAGCTGCATTCACATTACTACAAATGGCACTTCATTCTTTTTTATGGCCGAATAATATTCCATTGTATATATGTGCCATATCTTATTTATCCATTCCTCTGTTTTTGGATATTTAGGTTGTTTCTAAGTTCTGGCTACTGTAAGTAGTGCTGCACTGAACATAGGGTTGCAGCTATTATTTTGAATTACAGCTTTCTCTGGATATATGCCCAAGGATGTGATTTCAGGATCATATGGCAACTCTATTTTTAGTTCTTTTGAGGAACCTCTGCACTATCCTCCATAGTGGCTGCACCAATTTACATGCTCACCAACAATACAAGGGTCTCTTTTTCTCCATACTCTCTCTAACATTTGTTATTTGTACACTTTTTAATGATGGCCATTCTGACCAATGTGAGGTGGTACCTCTTTGTAGTTTTGCTCTTCATTTATCTCTTATTGATGCTGAGAATTTTTTCATGTGCCTACTGGCCATCTCTATGTTTTCTTTGGAGAAATGTCTTTTTAGGTCTTCTATTTTCCAAACCTACATCTGACTA
>SJYC01139720.1:0-21890 GCA_006408675.1 Madoqua kirkii | reverse complement strand
TGGATGTGAGAGTTGGACTGTGAAGAAGGCTGAGCACTGAAGAATTGATGCTTTTGAACTGTGGTGTTGGAGAAGACTCTTGAGAGTCCTTTGGACTTCAAGGAGATCCAACCAGTCCATTCTGAAGGAGATTAGCCCTGGGATTTCTTTGGAAGGACTGATGGTAAAGCTAAATCTCTTTGGCCACCTCATGTGAAGAGGTGACTCATTGGAAAAGACTCTGATGCTGGAAGGGATTGGGGGCAGGAGGACAAGGGGACGACTGAGGATGAGATGGCTGGATGGCATCACTGACTCAGAGGACATGAGTTTGAGTGAACTCTGGGAGTTGGTGATGGACAGGGAGGCCTGGCATGCTGTGATTCATGGGGTTGCAAAGAGTCGGACACGACTGAGCAACTGAACAGAATGTGCTTTGAGTTGCTAGATTTGAGAGTAATTCTTATGCAGAAAAAAAAAATACAAGTTACTATTCTTACTCTTGGTAATGAGTTTAAATGTGCATTTTCTTTTACTGCTTAGTGTTTTGATTTATGAGATAATGAAGCTTCATTTCAAACAAGTATAGTACTAAAATTTTAGAATTCCTGAAATATCAGAATAATCTTGTCCCTGAAAACATTGCTACAAGGAACAATTCATATATAAAAATAGAACACAAATGGTTAAGGAATTCTACTTTGGAGAACAAGATGTGAATGGATACAAAAGTTTGAGATTTAAAGTGCAGAGCAGCCTTTGCGTTCTCTCTCCCTCTCCCAACATGGCAGCCTCAGCGAAAAAGAAGAATAAGGGGAAGACTATCTCCCTAACAGACTCTCTGGCTGAGGATGGAGGGACTGGTGGAGGCAGCACCTATTTCCCAAAGAAGGGGGTGTTTCAACCACTTGGCTTAGTAATGATGATGATGTGTATCTGCTAAGTCACTTCAGTCATGTCTGACTCTGTGTGACCCCATAGATGGCAGCCTACCAGGCTCCCCCATCCCTGAGATTTTCCAGGCAAGAGTACTGGAGTGAAGTGAGGGGCACCTCCAATTGACCATTCCATCCTGCCCACTGCTCCATAGGCTGCTCAGGAACCCAATATTGACTGGAGCCATCTTCCCAAATCTCCACCCTACTCTGCTTTTCTAGGGAACCTGCCCTATGGTGTGATGGAGGACTCCATTAAGGAATTCTTTGAAGTGAGGTGAAGTGAAGTGAAGTCATTCAGTCGTGTCCAACTCTTTGTGACCCTATGGACTGTAGCCTACCAAGCTCCTCCCTCCATGGGATTCTCCAAGCAAGAGTACTGGAGTGGGTTGCCGTTTCCTTCTCCAGGGGATTTTCCCAACCCAGGGATCGAACCGGGTCTCCTGCATTCCAGGCAGACGCTTTAACCTCTGAGCCACCAGGGAAGCCTTAGAGGATTAAATATCAGTGTGGTGCGTTTACCACATGAGCCCAGCAATCCTGAGAGGTTAAACGGTTTTCATTATGCTGAGTTTGAAGACCTGGATTCCTTATTCAGTGCCTTGAGCCTCATCGAAGAGTCTCTAGGTAATAGGAGAATTCGAGTGGAAGTTGCTGATCGAGCACAGGATAAAGACAAGGATGATCATTCTTTTGGCAGAGATAGAAATCGTGATTCTGACAAAACAGATACAGACTGGAGGGCCCGTCCTGCTGCAGACAGCTTTGATGACTACTCGCCTAGAAGAGGTGATGATAGCTTTGGAGACAAGTATCGAGATCGTTACGATTCAGATACAGGACAGTTACTGTCATGGCCCACACTGGGACATGGATTGATACGGGGACTGAGATCATTATGATGACCAAGGTGGCAGAGACTATGACAGAGGCTACGATTCCAGGATAGGCAGTGGCAGAAGAGCATTCGGTAGTGGGTACCATAGGGATGACGACTACAGAGGAGTTGGAGACCGCTATGAAGAGAGATACAACAGACGAGATGACTGTTCCTGGAGTTCCAGAGATGATTACTCTCGAGATCATTATAGGTGAGATGATAGAGGTCCCTCCCAAAGACTCAAACTGAACCTAAAGCCTCAGAGTACTCCTAAGGAAGATGATTTCTCCGCTAGCACCTCCCAGTCCAGTCGTGCAGCCTCTGTCTTTGGAGGGGCAAAGCCTGTTGACACAGCTGCTAGACAACAAGAAGTAGCGGTTACAGAAGGAACAGGAGAAACTGCAGCGCCAACTGGATGAGGCCAAACTAGAACAATGGCCTCGAGAGAGACACCGAAGTTGGCGAAGTGAGGAAACTCAGGAAAGGGAATGATCGAAGACAAAAGTAAGTCATCACAGACTGGGACCTCAGCCACATCTGGCAGAAATGCACGAAGAAGAGAGAACGAGAAGTCTTTAGAAAACCACCAATAAAGAGGAAGACTGTCAGTCTCCAACTTCTAAGCCTCCCAAACATGAACAGCCTCTAAAGGTAATGCCAGCCCCTCCACCAAAGTAGAATGCTTGGGTGAAGCGAAGTTCTAACCCTTCTACTTGATCTCAGAGTTCAGACACAGAGCAGCAGTCCCCTACAAGTGGTGCATGGAAAGTAGTTCCAGCTCAACCATCTGAGGAAGGAAGAGCAAGGAAAGATGCAAATAAAGTAGATGGGGTGAGTGCCCCAAAAGGCCAAAGTGGGGCTCCAGCTGTGGTCCAGGAAACAGAGGGAACAAAGACCACTGGAAGGAGGCAGACAGGAAAGATGACAAAAAGGATCCCGACTCCAGATCTCCACCTGAGCCAAAGAGCTGAAGAAAATCCAGCCTCGAAGTTCAGTTCTGCAAGCAAACACGCTGCTCTCGCTATTGACAGTGAAGATGAAAATGAGGGAGATTACACTGAATAGACCTCTGCATTCTGTGCTTTCTCCTAGTCTCCACCCTGGAACATTCGAGAGCAAATCAAACCTCTATCCAGACAAGACAAAATAAAACTCACCATCTCCTGGAGACCTTTTTTAACTTAAAAAAAAAAAAAAAGAAATGAAATTCTTTTACATGCTGCTGCAGCCTTTAAAGTGTTGAATTAACAGGAGAATCACCAGTGTAGCCAGAGAAAAAGACATACAGCTTTTAATGGAAAAGTTGTGGTGTGTTTTTATGACACATGGAATTGCCTGTGTGATTAGTGCCTAAGGACCTCTGTTTAGCAAAATGCAGTGATGGTAATGCAGTGTCTGAAATGTAGTTGGGCAGTAGACAGGTATAAGGAAGAGTGAGGTTCCTACCTTTAATTCTTATTATCCTGTTGTGGCATACATGAATTCTCAAATATTACCTGAAATATTCCATTCTTGGCAAGGTAGGTTTAGTCTCTGATGTTTTAGTCTCCAGGAGGCTGCCAGCCCCTCCTCTCATTTAGTTCTGAGATACTGGGGCTAGGCTACGAGGAGTTCCTTCATTTGTACCCCACAGTGGGGTAGGTGGAAGTGAAGTCTACAGGCCACTGAAGAATAAGACTGTTTGGTGACCAAAATAAATGGGGGAAATCGTGGTTTGAAAAAGAAGCTTCTGGGTTTGGTGAATTATTTTGCACCAGTAATAGAGAAAATGGTATATGACTTCCAGTAAACAAATGAATGGTTTACTTCCTGGAGCAGGAAGCACTTAGGGTTTGTGGGAAGTCCCATATCTTTTATGTGTCTTGGTTTCACTCTTTCTTAAACACTATTCCTTCTGAAAGTTCAGGTAAATCCACATTCTGTTGAAATCTTGAAGTTTTAAAAATTCACACTCTTGTCATCATCTTAGGGTCTTCATGCTAGTCTTTCCTGTTACCTTCCTACAGACAACTTGGACTTCGGTCAAACTCTTGATCTCCTAGGCATCTGCTAGAGCCCCCCAGGAGCTGTCCAGTGAGGAATCACTACTGCTTTACTTAAGTGATTCTTGGTTCCTTCATGCCTTGAGTCTCACTCCTTCCCTCTAGCCATTCCTGCTCCTGCTGCTTTAACCCCTTTTGCACCTCAGAAAACTTTAGAATTACCAGTCTTAAGTGGTTCCTGTGGTTAAGTTGTAAACCTTTCTTACAACCTTGATTGGTGTTGGTAGGTGTGCTTTTTCAAAAGTTTCCATCTCTGCATTGAAATCCCACACAAATGTTCAGGTTTATAATGTGGCCTAGACCAATGTTGGGGGGGGGGTTTGATTCTTTTTATTTTTCAGCATTCCTTGTGAGAATGAATGATAATGGAGAACAATTTAACAAGGTTCTTGGTTCTCTTGCAACACAATAGCTTTACTTGCCTACTTTTATGTGAACCTTGGTACTGTCAGCTCAGTAGATGGTGTCCTTATGGGCAGTATTGGTACCTACAGAGAAAAGACATCTTGGCCTCTTATTTGCAAACTTCTTGCCCATCAGTCCTAGGTAAGACCCTGTCCAACCTTGCAGGGTGTTGGTATATGAGTGCTGCAGCAGTGAGCATAATGAATCATTTACCCAGTGGACATAAAGGACATACCACGTGAGGTAACTTTAAATAATTGGCTTGGAGTGGCTAGTAGCTAGGAAGTGGCTTTTAGAGATACCCAAGATTGAGAGGGTATTTTTTTTAACCATTTGCTATAGATGTTGAAAAGGTAGGGTTTGCCCTCTTCATGTCTACTCCATCCAAATATATGTGTACAAAAAAAGTTGTTTTTCCCCCTCATTCCTCCACTCTGCCACCCTGTTAGAACAAATAGGGATTTATGACCTGCTCCTCATTACATGTAAAATGTGTACAAAAATATCTTCTATGAAAATGATTTGTAATCTGTAGACTTAATACCTTGGAGATGTCTTGAGATGTAAAATCCCATCCTTTGGGTTTATTTTTTTTTTCTCCAAATAAATCTGATCTTTAAAGTTCTATATATATATATACACACACACACACACACAATTTTCTTCCACAATATTTCTGACATATCATAATGTGACTTCTTTTATAATTCTGTTAATAGATAATTGGTCAATTTATTTTCTGAGTTAAGTTAAGTTAGTTAAGTTGCTCAGTCATGTCCAACTCTTTGTGACCTCATGGACTGTAGCCCTCCAGGCTCCTCCATCCATGCGATTCTCCAGGCAAGAATACTGGAGTGGGTTGCCATTTCCTTCTCCATTATTTTCTAAAGTACACTAAAATTAAGAAATCTCGACTGTTAGGTTCTTGATAGGTTCAAATCCCCCTTTCCCCTTGAACATCTGCTATCTGTATGGAAAGAGAAAAAAGATAGAGCATAATCCTTTCAATTTAGTAACAGTTAATATGTTGTCTTCAAACCTAGCAAAGACATATGAAAAGGGCATTGTAAAGTGCTGGACGCTCAAACTCCTAAGTGAGAACATAATTAAAGAGCCATAAATATGTGTGGGCATTTTTATGTGCAGTATGAGACTAAAAGCTGGGAATCCAAATTAATGGCTTTAGAAGACATGTCTTGTCTTTTGATCATAGCTCTCAGTCTACACAACACATAAATGCCCAACATTAAACTACTGAAAAAAAAGTGTTTTCTTACCTGAACTCTTTTCTCTGAACCTCTAATATTATAAGTCAGATTCATAAAGGTTAAATGAGAAAAATGCATCCTGACAGGAGACTAAGTTCTTAAATCTAAAACCAGATCAACTTGTGGACTTATGACTGATGATAGACATCTTGCATGCTCTAATTCTGTAATTGTAATAAAAATGATTGAATGACCTATTAGTCATATTATCAATAAATGTCTTGAGTTAGCTCATATAATGATATCATAAAACATACACTAGAATAACTGACCAGTGAGAAATTTGGGAATTAAATCATCATATTATTTCATTTACATAAAGTCTACTCTAAAGAAAAGGAGGCAACAACTTATGTGGCAAGCTTGATTAGTGCTTAAAGAACAAAGTTAGTACTAATTTTAGTAAAGGCTAATTTTAATCAAGCAACATCATTTTCATTCATCATCTTTGGCTTTAATCACTGTCTTCGCTCATATGCTAAGCAGAAATGCTTGCTAATTTTTGAAGGTTAAAATGAAGAGTTATCAACCTACACTTATGCTCATTGCTCATGCTCATGCATTCCTCACAATGCTTAAAAATACTTAAATACTATTCTTAGGACTATAGCTGAATCTACTTAGGTGTCTTTGTATATATAAAATCTTACCACACACACACACAGGAGTAAATGAAGTCAGGGAGTATATAATGTCTCATGATGACAAAAGACTATATAATGACAAGAAAAAAATACATGACAAGGATCAGATACATGGATATTTATATTAATTGATATAACCAATAATTCAAAAAATGCAAATTTAAATACTATTCTTAGGACTATAGCTGAATCTACTTAGGTGTCTTTGTATATATAAAATCTTACCACACACACACACAGGAGTAAATGAAGTCAGGGAGTATATAATGTCTCATGATGACAAAAGACTATATAATGACAAGAAAAAAATACATGACAAGGATCAGATACATGGATATTTATATTAATTGATATAACCAATAATTCAAAAAATGCAAATTCCTGTTTGTCATATTTTGAAGAAACACTATTCTTATGCCACAAAATCATCCATGGCTGATATGAAGCCATCAAAAAAGTTATTGATTCTTCAATAATAATGTATTTAATATGTGGTTCTTCTAACCCAAGAATAATATGCTTAATATACTAAATGAAAAATATAGATCTTCAATGATATCATAGCAAAAATGTTTTCTAATTGTTATATTGGATTGTGCCTGTAAAATAATTTATCTTTTGCTTGATTGATCAAAGATTATTTGAGAAATCTCATACAACTCAAGCTGTATTTTCAATTTCAGTGCAACATGCTTTAGTTACACAAATATTCACACACAGAAATATATATACATATTTACCAATTGAGCTATCTGGGAGGTATATATATATGTGTGTGTATGCTGGTGGCTAAGCAGTAAATAATTTTCCTACAATGCAGGAGATACAGGAGACATAGGTTAAATCTATGTGTTGGGAAGATCCTCGAGGAGGGTATTGCAACCCACTGCAGTATTCTTGCCTGGAAAATCCCATGGACAGAACAGCCTGGCAAGCTGCAGTCCATAGGGTCACAAAGAGTCAGACACAACTGAAGCAGCTGAGCATGCATGCATATATGTGCTATGGCCCATTTTATGAATCTTATTGCATGGTTAACATGAGATTCATCCAGATTACCCGGACATTTGGAGAAGGTTTTTAAGAACCTAGAAGAGTAGTATTCTTGGATTCAAGATCACAATAGAGTATTTGGTATTTAACCATCTCTTCTAAGTCTTTGTTAATTACAAAAACAAAGTTATCAACAAGTCTACTCTCTAATTCTTAGCTGGGATACAACTCCCATAACAATTTCTTATTTCTAAAATAATACCCCTTCAGTTCACAAGATATCAATAACCAATCTCACTTACTGCTAACAAATTGCAGCCTTATAAAACTGACCAATGATATAATTGTCTGGGTATAGTGTCCTGACATTTTCTTCAACATTCTAAATCTCTAAAGTGTCCCCCTGGAAGAACTTAGAGTCAAGAACTTTGGTCAAGAACTTTGCCACTGACCAAAATCTGTGTGCATAGCTCCCTGCCTGCCTTCTATTCATTTTTCACTCTTGCATCTAACAGGGTTTGTCTCTATTTACCTGTGATGACACACCTGGCCCCTAAGGGGCCACAGTACAGCAGGACTGGTGCCTGGGGATAATGTGCACAATTTTAAGATCCATGCCTTGAGTAGCCTGTCCCCATATGACTTTAAACTGTGTATTCTGTCATTTTCCTCTGCAACTAGTTCAACCAAAAAGATCCTGAGATATTACTTTCCTGGTCAGTTCAGGCTGTAGGAAAAAAAAAAAATCTCTTCCATTTGATATATTTGAAAATTAAATCACGGTTGTTGAAATTTAAGGAAAGACATTTGGAGTATGAAATGGTTACTCATTCCAGTATTCTAGCCAGGAAAATTCATGGACAGAGGAGCCTAGCAGGCTACAAACTGTGGGGTCACAAAGAGTCAGACATGAGTGACTGAACACACACACACACATGAGGAAAGATGTGCCAGTGTCATTACCATCAAGAAAGAAAACTATGCATAAAATCTAAATGTTACTTCTATAGAATCACTTTTAATTTACAAGACAGTCAGGTTTTACTTATAATTTACTTGCTCTATGAATATTATAGCAGGATTCTCAAATCAAACATTACATTAATTCTAAAGACTTTTTGTTGTTGTTAATTTATGATTTGTTGGTTGTTGGTTAGTTGGTAAGGTGAGTCCAACTCTGTGACCTCGTGGACTGTAGACCGACAGACTCCTCTGTCCAAGGGATTTCCCAGGCGAGAATATTGGAATGAGTTGCTATCTTCTACTCCAAGGCATCTTCTAACTCAGGGACCAAACCCATGTCTCTTGTGTCTCCTGCACTGGCAGGCAGATTCTTTATCACTGAATCACTAGAGAAGCTCAAATTTATGCTTCAGATCAGTTCAGTTCAGTCACTCAGTCATGTCCAGCTCTTTGCGACCCCATGAATGGCAGCACGCCAGGCCTCCCTGTCCATCACCAACTCCCAGAGTTTACTCAAACTCCTGTCCGTTAAGTCCGTGAGGCCATCCAGCCATCTCATCCTCAGTTGTCCCCTTCTCCTCCTGCCCCCAATCCCTTCCAGCATCAGAGTCTTTTCCAATAAGTCAACTGTTTGCATGAGGTGGCCAAAGTATTGGAGTTTCAGCTACAGCATCATTCCTTCCAAAGGAATCCCAGGGCTGATCTCCTTCAGAATGGACTGGTTGGATCTCTTTGAAGTCCAAGGAACTCTCAAGAGTCTTCTCCAATACCACAGTTCAAAAGCATCAATTCTTCGGTGATCAGCTTTCTTCACAGTCCAACTCTCTCATCCATACATGACCACTGGAAAAACCATAGCCTTGACTAGATAGACCTTTGTTGGCAAAGTAATGTCTCTGCTTTTCAATATGCTGTCTAGGTTGGTCATAACTTTTCTTCCAAGGAGTAAGCGTCTTTTAATTTCATGGCTGCAATCACCATCTGCAGTGATTTTGGACCCCCCCCCCAAATAAAGTCTGACACTGTTTCCACTGTTTCCCCATCTATTTCCCATGAAGTGATGGGACCAGATACCATGATCTTTGTTTCCTAAATGTTGAGGTTTAAGCCAACTTTTTCACTCTCCTCTTTCACTTTCGTCAAGAGGCTTTTTATTTCCTTTTCACTTTCTGTCATAAGGGTGGTGTCATCTGCATATCTGAGGTTATTGATATTTCTCCTGTCAATCTTGATTCCAGCTTGTGCTTCTTCCAGCCCAGCATTTCTAATGCTTGCTGCTGCTGCTGCTGCTAAGTCACTTCAGAAGTGTCAGACTCTGTGTGACCCCAGAGACTGCAGCCCACTAGGCTCCCCTGCCCTTGGGATTCTGCAAGCAAGGACGCTGGAGTGGGTTGCCATTTCCTTCTCCAATGCATGAAAGTGAAAAGTGAAAGTGAAGTCGCTCAGTCATGTCCGACCCTCAGCGACCCCATGGACTGCAGCCTTCCAGGCTCCTCTGTCCATGGGATTTTCCAGGCAAGAGTACTGGAGTGGGGTGTCATTGCCTTTTCCGTTCTTATACTTACCTAACTTAAATATCTCTTTTTGAAATGTCTCTATCAGTTGAGCTCTATGTGGCACTACAAATTTAGATGAAGTAGGCAACATGTGGGAAAGTCTCCATGGAGTTGTTTCCTATCAAAAACTACTTGAAGGACAAAAAATTACCTTCTGGATGCTATAAGATGGTTTAACAAGCTAGAATTATTTATATCTGAATAATGAATAGAAAAATATTTACTACTAATTATTTGATAACCTTCTAATACCTTTTGTAATACCTTAAATGTATGCACATGCTGAATAAGGTAATGAGTTATTTACAGTATATAGCTACAAAAATATGATATCATACATGTTTATCTTTCCTATGATACATTTTGCAAGAAACACCAAATGAATTAATTGTTGTTTCGTCACTAAATCATGTCCAACTCTTTGTGACACCATGCCAGGCTCCCCAGTCCTTCACTGTCTCCCAGAGTTTGCTTAGATTCATGTCCACTGAGTCAGTGATGCTGTATAACAATCTTATCCTCTACTGCCCCCATCTTCTTTTGCTTTCTTTCTTTCCATCATCAATGTTGATAAGTTGGCTCTTCACATCAAGTGGCCAGAATATTGGAGCTTCATCTTCAGTATCAGTTCATTAGGTGACCAAAGTATTGGAAGATCAGTTACAGCATCAATCTTTCCAATGAATACTCAGGGTTGAATTCCTTTAGGATGGACTGGATTTGGTTTTCCTGCAGTTAATGGGACTCTCAAGAGTCTTCTAAAGAATCACAGTTCAAAATCATCAATTCACTAAGGCTCTCACATCTGTACATGACTGCTGGAAAAACTATAGCTTTGACTGTACAGACCTTTGTTGGCAAAGTGATGTTTCTGCTTTTTAGTGTGCTGTGTAGGTTTGTCATAGCTTTTCTTCCAAGGAGTAAGCGTCTTTTAATTTCATGTCTGCAGTGATTCTGGAGCCCAAGAAAATAAAATCTGACAGTGCTTCCACTTTTCCCCCTTCTATTTGCAATGAAATGATGAGACCAAATGAGATGATTTTTTTTTAAATGTTGAATTTGAGTCACACTTTTCACTCTCTTCTTTCACCATTATGAAGAAGCTGTTGATGATCATAAAAGAGTAATAAAGCTAAAAACCTTGATTTAGCCAGTGAAATTAATTTATTGACATGTCTATGATATGATAATAAATGACCAATACAGATTTTCAGCCTACTTGTCCCTTTTCCCCTTAACAACTTTTAATGTACTTCTAAGGGAAACAGTTAAAGATAAAGGTGATGAATTAGATAATAGATTTACTTGGAATAGCTTTTTCAAGGTACTCCCTGGTATTAAACTAATTCTCCTTAATCACATAAATCCATTGAAGTAGACAATTAAGATGATGTGATTTTCATTAAGATTGTAATTTAAATACAGACGCCATTTCCAGAATCAGGGATTTGCTTGGGGTTGGATGGTTGAGAATCAGCCGCAATGCAGGTGACACATTTTTGATTCCTGGTCTGGGAATTAAGGTTCCACATGCCTCAGACCAACTAAGCCCCTGAGCCACAATCAGAGAGTCTACATGCTGGAATGAAAGAAATTTCATGCCGACTGAGACCTCTTACAGCCAAATAAATAAATAATTAAAAACATGATTTCTAGTATTAGACAAAATAGGAAACATTTCCACTTAAACTACCTTTACCAAAATCCTTATTTACCTCAGCATCTGAATTTCTACCCAGCAGTAATACTGAATCAAAGAGATTCCAGTGGTCTTTGCTGAGCCAATAGTAAGATCAAACATGTAAGTTTATATCAAATTAAGTTTTACTATATATTGAACCAAGCTGAAGTATCCATAACTTTGTAACACCCTATTCTGTGTTTCTCTCTACAGTTTAGCTCTGATTTCCATTTCTTCACACCTCTTTCTCCTTACATGCTTTAAATAAAGACTGCTTCTTTCTCTCTCCTGGATCACTCTCTCCCCATGTGTATACTGTAAATGTTCCAAGAAAACATTCTTGATTACAGCCAGCTTATCATTGTTCAGTCACCAGTCAGGTCTGACTCTTTGTGACTCCATGGACTGCAGCATGCTAGGCCTCTCTGTCCCTCACCATCTCTTGAAGTTTGCCCAATGTCCATGATCATGTCCATTGCATCAGAGATGCCATCCAGCCATCTTATCCTCTGATGCTTTTTTCTCCTTCTGTTCTCAATCTTTCCCAGCATCAGGGACTTTTCTAATGAGTCAGCTGTTCGTATCAGATGAACAAAATTGGAGCTTCAGCTTCAGCATCAGTTCTTCCAAACATTATTCAGGTTTTATTTCCCTTAAGATTGATTTCCTGTAATATTTGATATCCTTGCTATCCAAAGGACTCTCAAGAGTCTTCTCCAGCACCACAGTTCAAAGACATCAGTTCTTCACTGCTCCACTTTCATGGATCACTGCCTTATTGTGGTGAAAGGGCTTGTATAACTCGATAAAGCTACTAGCCATGCCATGTAAATCCAAGACAGATGGGACATGGTGGAGATTTCTGACAAAACTGGAGGAAGGAATGGAAAACCACCCCAGTAGACTTGCCATGAGAACCTCATGAATTGTATAAAAGGGCATCTAACTTAGTTTCTGTATTTTCCACACATATGATTGTGGAAATATTCTCTATTTCCCTGTATCTCAAATTCCAAGTCTTAGATGGTACTACTGAACAAAAATACTCAAGACCATTAACTCACTCCTGATAATATTTCATTTACTTTATGTTAATTTTTGGGATGGGTGATCCTGGCATTTTGCAGCTCATGGTGTCACAAAGAGTCAGACACGACTTGGTGACTGAACAACAAGAATAGATCTAGTATGTGAGAAAGAAAAATAATTTTCCTTCTTCCTTTCCAGCTTCTTGGTTGAGATACATCTGTAGTAAAAAGACATATTAACAGAAGGAAAGCAAAAAGAAGTTTAATAGCATTGAGAATTCCAGTATAACTGTGAGAGACTCAGGAAAACAGAATATCTCCCTAAAATGGACTAAGCCACCACCTTAAATATCTCCTACAACTTGAAGACTCAAGATGTCGGGAGAAGGAAAGTCAGTTATGGAAGGTTACCAAGAAAAGCACAGAAAATGAGGGTAAAGTTGTTAGTCCTTGCCTTCTAGTTGGTAAGTTTCTCTAAAATTAGTGTCATCCTGGTACAGAGAGGGAGATATCCTCCAAAAGTAGATCTCCTTTTTAAATGTAAACATCTCTTACTAAATGTTGACTTATATTCGTTTTTAGAACTTCCCCTGTGTCTGTTTCTTAAAAAACAAACAAACAAACAAAGATGCTTAAAATAATCTGTATGCAAACAGGTATATTTTTCTCCCTTTCAACTACAAAACAACCTATATTCCAGGAAAATTTTTTATCCTAATCTCAAATTTTGTCCTAGTATTTTTTGCCTATGATAAGTGCTGAGATTCAGAACCTCTTTAGTTTAAGTTTTATTGAATTCTAGTTTTCTAGGTTCTAGTTAAAAAAAATTTTTGATTTTCTAAGTTATAGTTTAATTTCTTTACTGTTTTTCTTTCTCCTCCTCCAAAGCTGTTAGCCAAGAAACCTGGTAATATGCAGAATATGACGTAAAGAAAATGTCATTGTTCATTTTGCCATCTTCCTTCACATCCAATCATGGCTTTTTACACAATGGGAGGTAGCATTGTCTGGATTCTGAAATCTAAACTAAAACACCACGTTTTTCTTATCTCATATACATTCTGAGGGCTGTGAATTTGAAAGTGCTCAGCTGAGTGGCTCTAGCTCAGGGTCTGTAAGGAGTTTTCAGCCTTTCACCTGATTACTCTTTCTTTCTTATTACTTTTTATCACAGAAACTTTATCTCATCCCCCCTTTATACACTTAAATTCATTTGGTTTATTAAATGTTTGTTAAAACAATGAACATCCTGTGCTTGTCAAATTATTAAAATGATCTATATTAAATATTAAAAAGATATCATGTGTTGAGTCCTCTGATGCAAACAGAGATAACCATCACTAATTCATAATGTGATTTCTGTTTGAAGAACAGCAGATCTAGACAGAAGAAGGTGTCTAAAATACTTCTGTTCAATAGTTCCTACAAAAACCAATATGAAACTCACTGCTTCATTTGAGTTATTTTATTTCTTATTTTTGCTTCTCTCCCAGATTTCCTAGCTAATGATACAAACAGTAACATTATCTCAGAAATACTTATAGAGAAAAATATTGGAACAAATGAAATAAAGGCTGAGAAAGCATTAAGGAACTGTTCATAATACTGAATGAGTTTCAGAAATGTATGTGCGTTAAAGATACAGACTCAGGGACTTCACTGGTGGTCCAGTGACTAAGATTCCATACTCCCAAGCCAGGGGCCCCAGGTTCAATCCCATCCCCAATCAGGTAACTAGATATCACAAGCGGCAACTAAGAGTTTGCATACCACAACTAAAGATCACACATGCTGCAGCTAAGACCTAGCACAGCAAATCAACAAACAAATTTTTTTTTTTTAAGATACAATCTCAGGTAAGAAAAACACACATGCAATATTCTATTGTTTACTGGATAAAACATGCCAAAATCACTTGAAACACTTAAAAATACATTAAGAATTATTTCAACAAAAAGCCACTTTTAATAACTCATTACTTGGAAGATCCATAACAATGAATATATTATTTTGAAGTTTCATGCAAATAATTTGGATTTTCATGGACAGAAAATAAAATACATTTTATTTGCTCTAAAATAGAAATTTATGAAAAGTGTTCTATCAATTTCCATGTTCCCAATCAAATATATTTATCTATACCTTTATATATAATATTTATATCTTGGCAGAATAAAATAAAGAACTGAGAAATATCTTAAAAGATTATCAACATTCCATTGTAACAGTTTTGAACTGTTCAGAAGTGTTAGGTAGTTAGAATAGGAAAACGGAGTCCAAAGTGGTGGTGACTAAAAGACAAAGAAAGGAAAAAAAAAAAAAACAACAACACAAAAATGGAACAAAAGAAAATCCACGGACAGGAGTAAGAACTTCAGGTGAAACAAACACACCCCTTTCTTGGCTAGCAAAATTTTCATAGGGCAGGTTCAAGGAGGAGGAGACAAAGCGTATAGATAAAGGACTCCAAGACTGACCGAGACCTCTCCTTTTGGGTCAGCTTGCCCTCATGCTTCTAGGGTGTACTCTCCTTTGTTTGCTAAATAAAACTGTGCTGTAACACTGGTCCACTGTTTCAAATCCTTACTACGGTGAGACAGAACTGAGGAAATTATACACTCCCCTGGTGTGTCTGGTGCCATGTCTCAGATGTAACCTGGCTGAAGCAAGCTCAGCTGAGGCCCAGTGAGACATAGACTGAGCACAGCAGAAGCCCAACTCGGCAAAAACTCACAGTGTGGAAGCTGAAGGTGAAGGAAACCCAGCACAGAGGAAGTGACAAGAAGCCTAGTGTGCTGGAAACTGGGACAGCAAAAACACTCTTGGCAGAAAGTTCACACAGCTTCCTCAGATTCCAGAAGACCTCCAGTTAAGGTAGGAGGGCCTTACCCCTATGGCTGGAAGGACATATAGTTCACAAAACCTTAATCCTTTTACAATCTCTCATTTCTCGTTTCCTCAGATCCCCTGTGAACAGGCAAGTGATAGTGGGGGACAACTGAAGGACTCTGACAAGGGATACTCCCTGGTGTGTCCCAAAGACTCCGCTATCTGCAGCAACTTAGTAACTGTTTCCCAAGTGGATGAGAGTTCTTCTATCCTTAACCTCCTTTGGGCCAAGCATCAGGCCAATAAAAATTGTTGGCACAGGTCAGGCATTTAGCAGTTTTTCCAGCAAGTTATGAAAAAGATTCCTCAGCATGTTTTTCCCACTGCTTTTTCCTTTCATCCTTCAGCTCCTCTCTCCATCTATGGCACTGTTTATAAAATATTGGGTGATCATCATCTTTCCCTTTCTGAAAGCTGCATTTGCAACTACCTAAGACAGAGACTCGAACTCATGTAGCAGAGACTCTATGATGAGCTTAGTAACTCAGTCATGCCTGACAGCAACTCAAGCCCAGCAAAAACTCACAGTGCTTGGCTTTAGGACCTAAGGAAACTCATTCTTGATGTCTCACTGAAAAAAAAAAAATCATTGAGAGAGACAGCAACAGGTAAGAGGTAGATTTATTCAGATTCAGAGAGAGGCACACACCAAGAGTGTGGGCCATTGCAGAGGGTGAGCATGGCAGCTATGAAATGCAGTGTGGCTGTATTCTATGATCTGGGTGATTTCATTTGCTAATGAGTGGGAGGATCATTCCAACAATTGGGGAACCACCCATTCCTTGGACTTTTGATAGTGCCTTGGAACTGTCATGGCACTCTGAGTGTATCATTTAGCTTACAGATTGAGGATCAAGGTTTAGCTGACTTTGCCTTGTCTGCCATCTTGAACCCATTTAATTTTAAACGGTTTAGGCTATGCCCTAGGGCTATATCATTCTTTCAAAAGTTATGACCTGCATGCTTTCCTCCTGCTTCATGCTCTTTTCCTAAGCCCTGTTTGGGCCCACAGTGTTGTCTCTACAATATTCTGGCAAGACAGCCAGAAAATAGCTGGCCCTTGGGAGGAAACTACTCTATAATATCCAATCCCTCCAGATATTTAGGCCTTCATCTTCCATGTTTCCTACAACATGCGTGTCAACAGCACCTCTCAGTGAACCCGCTAGGGCAGGTGACAGGCACGCCCGCTGGGAGTCCATCTGTTGGCAACAGCCCTTCAAGGGCAACTAGGCTTCCAGAGACGGTGTTTGCTACTTCACTTGGGAGTTAGTCCTGCAGGCTGTTTGGGCCCAAATCTTTACCACTCTTCCCGTAAACCTACAAACACCTTGATCAAATCTCCTTACCATTTTTATGGAACATCTGGTTTGTTGCCTCTTATCAATTTGTTTTTAAGCCACTTGCCAACTCCTAGAACCAGGACCCTGCCCCCTTGTAGGCAGTGTTGCTCCACACCACTTATTATTCAAATACTCTTCTCATCCCTAGTTCAGTTTAGTCACTCAGTCATATCCAGTCTTTGTAACCCCATGAACTGCAGCACGCCAGGCCTCCTTGTCCATCACCAACTTCTGGAGTCCATCCAAACCTATGTCCATTGAGTTGGTGATGCCATCCAACCATGTTATCCTCTGTTGTCCCCTTCTCCTGCTTTCAATCTGTCCCAGCATCAGGGTCTTTCCAATGAGTCAGTTCTTCACATCAGGTAGCCAAAGTATTGGAGTTTCAGCTTTAGCATCATTCCTTCCAAAGAAATCCCAGGGCTAATCTCCTTCAGAATGGACTGGCTGGATTTCCTTGCAGTCCAAGGGACTCTCAAGAGTCTTCTCCAACACCACAGTTCAAAAACATCAATTCTTTGGCACTCAGCTTTTCTATAGTCCAAATTTCACATCCATACATGACCACTGGAAAAACCATAGCCTTGAGTAGGCAGGCCTTTATTGAGAAAGTAATGTCTCTGCTTTTTTAATGTGCTGTCTAGGTTGGTCATAACTTTCCTTTGGAAAAGTCTTTTAATTTCATGGCTGCAGTCACCATCTGCAGTGATTTTGGAGCCCCACAGAAATGAAGTCTGCCACTGTTTCCACTGTTCCTCCATTTATTTGCCATGAAGTAATTGAACCAAATGCCATGATCTTAGTATTCTGAATGTTGAACTTTAGGCTAATTTTTCACTCTCCTCTTTCACTTTCACCAAGAGGTTCCTTAGTTCTTCACTTTCTGCCACAAGGGTGGTGTCATCTGCGTATCTGAGGTATTGATATTTCTCCTGGCAATCTTGATCCCAGCTTGTGCTTTCTCCAGTCCAGCATTTCTCATAAGTGCTTCTTAGTGTATCTCCAATGGTAAACATTTCATTGCCATAGACATATTCGAGGTAATAACAGAAGTAATGAAAAAGGAGTAGGCTATCTGGTCCTGTTAGGGGTGTTGCACTCAATATGTCAGCAAATTTGGAACCTCAGCAGTGGCCACAGGACTGGAAAAGGTCAGTTTTCATTCCAATCCCAAGGAAAGGCAATGCCAAGGAATGCTTAAACTACTGCACAATTGCACTTATCTCATATGCTAGTAAGGTAATGCTCAAAATTCACCAAGCTTTCTAACACCAGCTTGAACATCTGGAAGTTCATGGTTCACATATTGTTGAATCCTGGTATTTCTCATGATATACTCTGCATATAAGTTAAATAAATGGGTGACAACATACAGCCTTGAGGAACTCCTTTTCCTATTTGGAAACAGTCTCTTATTCCATGTCCAGTCTTAACTGTTGTTTCCTGACCTGCATACAGGTTTCTTAAGAGGCAGGCCAGGTGGTCTGGTATTCCCATCACTTTCAGAATTTTCCACAGTTTATTGTGATTCACACAAAGGCTTTGACAAAGTCAATAATGCAGAAATAGATATTTTTTCTGGAGCTCTATTGGTTTTTTGATGATCCAGCAAATGTTAGCAATTTGATCTTTGGTCCCTCTGCCTTTTCTAAAACCAGCTTGAACATCTGGAAGTTCATAGTTCTCGTATTGCTAAGCTGCAGTTATGGAAGACTAATGGAAGAAATCAATGACTCAAATTCCCTTGGGGCAAGAAGAGGATAATTCTTATGGCTATTTTTCCAGGTTTCAAGTCTTAAGGTACAGACTTGGATTTTTTTACATCATGATATCTATTCCCATTCATTGTTGAAAAACCCCTTAATCCTACCCAGCACTGGTCATACTGGAGACCTTAGGGATACTCAGATTCTGGCCATTCTCCAGGGAAGCCCCATGGCAAACCCCAAGTCCTTGAAGGACTAGGCACAAGGCAAATGCCTAATTTGTAGACAGGTCGACTTTGGGCCAAACAGTGTACAAACCATGGCAAGTCTCCTAAAATGGGTTGCTACAAATGCCATCATTTTGGACATTGAGCAGCACTCTTTCCTTGGAACCCAAGATCCTCAAGGTCAAGTATGAAGCCTTCCCTCATGATGGTTCAACAGGACTGAAAGGCCTGCTCCAAGCAGCCCACCTGGATAACCATCACAGGGCTTGAGCCAAGGGTGCAAATGGATGTGGCAGGTAGCTCTGAGAACTTATTTGTTGACAGGGGCTACCTACTCTGTGCTGACTTCTTACTCTGGAGTCTTCTCCTCCCAAACCTGTACCATGTTGGATGTTACAGGAAACACAATACAAAAAGATTCACATGAACACATCTCTTTTGCTGGGAAGGACAAATATTTTCCCACCATTTTCTGATGGTCCCTGAGTTCCTACTCCCTTATTAGAAAGAGATACTTCCCTGTCTTTGAAATCTTGCAGCTATTGAAATACTGATGGAAGAGTCTTTAAAACTCTCTCGGGAGCAAACTAGCTATTTTTACCAGCCACCAAGTGAAACAACTCCTAAATGAAAGGCCATTTACGGATGTCTGATCAAAGGATCCTCAGATATCAAGCAGTGTCAATGGAAAATCCAGGCCTGACTATATCCCCTTGAGAGGTTCTTAACCCAGCTACCTTCCTGCCTACCCTCGAGGGCTATCTCCCCTTTCACTCTTGTCTAGAAACCTTGGACCATTGGACAAAACCCCGAGAGGGATTGTCAGAAGATCTTCTGACCAATCTTGAGGAAATCTGGTACACTGATGAAAGCAGGTTTGTCTTAGATGGAAAAAGAAGAGCCAGATATACAGTAGTCTCCAATTTCGAGACCACAGAGGCTAAATCTTTACCACCAGTTACTTCAGCCCAATTAACTGAGCTCGTAGCCTTGACTCGAGCTTTAGAGCTGGGAAAAGGAAAAGAAATAGCCATTTACACTGACTCCGAGTATGCCTTCCTGATGCTACATGCTATTCTGAAAGAAAGAGACCACCCAAGTGTCCCCAACCAAATATGGTGATGAAATACTTAGGCTCTTGGGAGGCAGTCCATCTGCCCACTGAGACTTAGTCTCCCATTATAAAGGACACCAAAAAGAGAGCACAAAAGTGGCACGAGGGAACCAAGCAGCCAATCAGGCAGCTAAGAGAGCAGCATTAAAGAACAAGGGCCTCAAAGGAGTTGCCACCCTAGTTCCACAGATTAATTTGCCAGAAACTCTTCCATATACTGAAGGTGAGACTCAAAGCTAAGAGTGAGGAGCTTTCAAGAAGATAATATCGGGTGATTCCACAAGGAGGGGCTCCTTTTTCTGCCTGGGAACCTCCAGTGAAAGTTGGTTAAATCCATACATGCCAGCACTCATTTAGAGGAGAAGGCCCTCTAAGGATTACTAGAAAGGTCCTTCAGAGGAACATGCCTCCAAACAACTATAAGGTACATGGTCTCCTCTTGTCCCACTTTTCAATTAAACAACCCCAAGGAGCTCAAGGACCCCAGCTGGTCCAGCCTGTCCAGTGAGGTGGGGCCTACCCAGGAGAGGATTGGTAGAGGGACTTCACCCAGATGCCCATTTCTCAAGGGTATAAATACCTGCTAGTCATGATAGATACATTTGCAGTATGGATTGAAGGCTTTCCCACTTGGACTGAGAAGGCTGAAGAGGTGGTAAAAAACTTGCTCCATGAAATCATTCTGAGATTTGGTCTGCCCAGGTCATTGCAAAGTGACGATAGGACATTACTTACTTCTAAGGTCACCTAAGACATCTCTAAAGCTTTGGGCATTACTTATTACCTCCATTGTGCCTGGAGGCCTCAGTCTTCAAAGAAATCTAGAAAGAGCCAACCAATTATTAAACTCAGCGATAAAAAAGGATAACTCAGGAGACCTCCCTGGAATGGAAGAAGGCTTTATCAATAGCTCTCCTCTGCACCCATATATCCCCTAAAGAAAAAGTTGGTCTTAGTCCTTATGGGATGCTATGTGGGAGAACTTTTGTTTATGTCAATGACCTCTTCCTAGAGGTAGAGGCTCAGACCTTCCAGTTCTCCGCCACCAGTCTTATACCATAGCCATTGGACAATTCCAACAAAATATGCACTTGTGGGGTGTCTACCAGGACCCAAAAGATTCTAAAGAGCCATCACTATATCCTCCAGGGACTCAAGTCCTAATCAGAATCTGGAAAGATTGGTCCCCAGGGGCTCAACTCCGGTTCACTTGGAAGGACCCTTACCGTTAATAATTTCTACCCTACAGCAGTCAAGGTACCAGGGCATGACTCCTGGATCACTACTCACAAGTTAAGATGAGGAAGAAAACAGAAGACATTCAATACACCTATGAGCCCCTGATTGATCTCAGATGCCTATTCAGGACTACAAATGAGTGTCATTCTAAAGAGTACCCCCAAAAGTAAGTTTCTGGGGATAAGATTTCTCAGGATAGCTCTAAACAGCCAATTCAGCCTGACACGGGTTGTACTCTAAAACAGATAGGAGATAGATCTCCTGTCCCTGAATAAGGAGGGACTTGAGCCATCTTGAATGAGACATGTTGTTTCTTGGTAAATACCTCCGGCAAAGTTAAAGAAAGTCTCACGGTCCTCAAGAAAAATATTTAGATCCTACAGGATCTCAAAGAATAATCTGGAGAGTTCTTGGGGTGGCTGCAATCTCTCTTTAGGGATTCTTCTCCTGGTGAGGGGGAATCTGGGGTTGGCTAATGCCTCTACTAATCCCTATTATCACCATATTGATGCTGCTTCCTCCGTGTATTATCAATTGCCTAACCCGTTTTTTCTCTTCCCAGGTCAACAAGCTACAGCATGCAGTGCCAGTTCAACAAAGTATATAAAACTATACCCAATCATGGAAAATATCTCTCACCCTTAGATGAACACCACTATAAGGACTCTGAGGCTTGAGACTAGCAAGAGGGGGAGACCGGATGGCCCTCGCTGTCCCAGATCAACAGGAAGTAGCCAGAGAGACCTCAATGTCCTTATTCCCAAAGAATTGTGCCTCCCATCTCTTAAGGGGAATGTTAGGTAGTTAGAATAGGAAAAAGGATACCAAAGTGGCAGTGGCTAAAATACAAGGAAGGGAAAGAACAACAACAAAAAACAAAAAATGGAACAAAAGAAAATTCATAGACTGAAGTAAGAAATTCAGGTGAAAAAAACACACCCCCTTCTTGGCTAGCCCAATTTGAGTAGGGCAGGTTTTTTTTTTGGGGGGGGGGGGTG
>SJYC01139715.1:0-23135 GCA_006408675.1 Madoqua kirkii | reverse complement strand
TTTTTAACTTAACTCTAAAGTTTTAAGATCCAACTGGCTTAGTACTTTTGAATGGAAATTTAAAACCAGAAAAAATAAATTGATTTGGAATCTCAAAGCATTTCATAAGCAATGAGGGGAAAAGTTGGGACAATTCTCATATTACAGAATATCTACTATTAATAAAGATTGCACACTTTTTAAAGCTATATACATCAATTTTTCTCACAAATTTCTGAAATCCTTTTGAGAATCACATGAGTGATAGGTAAATCAATACATATCCATTTATTTATTCAACAAATATTTATGAAATAATATAAGAAAAGTTTTGCTAGTCTTGAGTGAATTCCAAGCTGAAGATATGGATTCTGCCATCAAGAAACTTACAGGGAGAAAGGCCATATAACTAAAATAAAGCAAAAAGTAGTGAACCATACAGATGAAGTGAAAATTTAGATTAATAAATAATTGGATTACTGGGAAGAGGTGAGACCTGAGCCATACTTGTGAAATGTGACTATGTTTGGTGATGGGGCATCCAGAGAAAGATGCTGTGAGGTGATGGGGAGCATAAACAGAGGCTAAGAGAGGAAATCACATGGTGCATACATGCAATCAGAACAGCTTCATCTAACAGGAGAGAAGGTTTGCAAACAGAACAGTGAAGACAGAGTGGGAAATGCCACAGCACCCACGATTGAGGATACTGCATCTAAAACAATGCAAGTTTCATTTTATCTTGTACATATTCAAGATATAATTCCTTGAAAAATTATTAGTTAAAAACAGAAAGAACACACAGAATTGTATTTTAAATGTTTTCTGTAACAAACTACCAAATAAGGAAGGAAAAACAGTAAAAGCTAACTATGAAATCACCCAGGCAGTAATAGATACAGACCCAGAGTATAGACTTGGAATAAAAAAAAAAAAAACAAAAAAACAATTGGTGGGATTTCATGGATTTGATGTGGGAGGCAAAGAAAAGGAAAAAGTGAAAACTGATGATTTGGTGAGTGGGTGGTAGTTCAACTGACAGAAATAGAAACTCTCTCTGAGTGGAGAGGGCATGTAGGGAAGGGTTGGCCATAAGAGAAAACTATTACTGGGCATCTCCAGACACATTCCCAAGTATTGTCTGGTGTTGCCTCTTTCAGCTGGCTGGGGAAGCTGAGACTGTTAAGGTGATTTGTCTAAGATCACTCAGTGAGGGAGTGATAGATCTAGGAAGGGCCATGCAGTCATCTTGAGTCTTGCATTAGACTGAATAACAAGTGTAAAATTTAGGGGATAAAATTGAGTACTGAGTTTGGAGCTCCATAGAAAGAGCTGATCCAAGACAAAATGTGAGTGGCTCATAGAGTAAAAGCCATCAAGTTACAGCACATGAATGGCATTTGTGTAAATGCTAAGTCACTTCAGTCAGATCTGACTCTTTGTGACCATATGGACAGTAACCTATCAGGCTCCTCTATCTATGGGATTTTCTAGGCAAGACTACAGGTGTAAGATGGTGGATGAGTATGTGGATGTGGAGTACATTTCTTTCCACAGATACATCAGGAATACACCTTCAGACACAAACGTGCTTGCAGAACACCAGTCAAGAGCAGGCAGGATTACCTGACCACTGGAAAAGATTATATAGAACTATGCAAAACTCAGTAAGATGAAGGCACAGGAGAGTTAGTAGGACTGGATCTGCCTTCAGTGGATGAGGGAACTGAAGCAGGTGTCCAATCCCATATTGGGTCAATTGTTTGGGTTAGAGGAGAAACATTTAACACTGGAAGTGAAACAGCTGCCCTGTGACAGCATAAATGGAGTGAGTATCACACAGATGATCTTGCCACAGCTATATATACCCCAGGCAGGAACATGGGTCCCCTAGAAGGCACAGTGACTGAGAGCTTCAACATAGGGTTTTTGGAGCAATCCTAAGGCAAGGTCTGATGTTGACTGTGGGTAGACAGCCCAAGGGGATGTGAGGGAGGAGCTTATGGTGGGAAATGCCCCTGGAGGAGAGCCACGCAACCACTGGAAGCAAGGGGATCCTGCTGAGTCATGCGTAGGGGGTGGGGCCATAACCCGCCACATGCCATCACCTGCAGCTGAACAGTACAGGCTGGGTCTTCAAGCACCTGAGGCAAACCCCAAAAATGTGTCCCTGTAAGTGCCTGATGTGCTGAACACCAGAGTAGGACCCCAGCCCGGGGGCCTCTTTGTGTGCTGGATGTGCCAAGCAACAGAGAAGGACCCCAGGCAGGAGAGACCTCTAAATGCCTGAATGGGTCGAGTAATGGAGAAGGACTAGCCTAAGAGGCCTTCCTACTGCCAGCTGCCAGAGGCTAGATAAAGAATCTGACAGGACCACAGCTTCTGTGGCTGAGATAGTCCATGCACGCTTGGAGCAGTCAGAGTCTCTGCTGCCCAAGCAGCTGTGCCACTTCATGTTCAATCCTCACTGGGACAGAACAGCCGCAGGCTAGAAAAAGTCCTGCGTCTGCCCATGTGGGATCACTTCAGCTGAGTCCAGCTCTTTGTCACCCTGTGGCCTGCCAGGCTTCTCTATCCAAGGGATTCTCCAGGCAAGAATAGTGGAGTGGGTTGCCATACCCTTCTAGAGCAGTATATTTTTGCTGCCCTAGCTGTCAACTCCCCAAAGTATCTAGTGCCACCAGGGTCCTTGCAAACCAAGCAGCTGAACCACTTTCACATCTGGCACTCACTGGGGCAGACTTATGTCCTCCAGGATAGCCTTTGAGCAACCCCCTATAGACATCACACATGAAGAGGTGGGGATAAAACCACAACTAAAACCCAGGGGCAGTGTGGCTAAGGAAGAGGACTCAAAATTTTCCCACAAGTTGTGTCTATGGAATATATGAAAGAACACTGAGAGTTCTCACAAAAGAAAATGCATAGTTCTGACAGCTGTGGAGATTGGAGGAAAGAATATACAGGAGTAGGACCAGACTAGAGTCTGAGCTGCCCCCAAACAAGTCCAGAGACAAGTGTAGTGTTGGAGGGCATCCTAGGGAGGCGAGGTGGACTGTGACTCCCAGGGAGGGAAAGGACGCTAATAGCAGAGACTCAAGCAAAACATTTATTACTCTTATATGTTGACTTATCCTGTAGTTTCTTCTGGATTTTTTCTATTTTTCCTCCCCCCCGCCCCCTTGTTGTAGTTGTCTATTTTATTAGTGCTATTAAATCTATTCAAGATTTTGAGAATTTTTTTTATCACACTTTTTATTTCTCTTATATACTTTTGACTCTATGTTGATCTTTTGAGGATTTGTGGGTTTTTCTTTTTTTCTATTTCTTTTTTCTTTTTTATTAATCTTCATTTTAAAATTGTTAAAATGTGTTATCTTTTTCTACATTTATTCCTTTGTAGGCTTTTCCTACTGTTCTTTTCCCATTGCAGTTAATCTTTAATGTGTAGAATTTTTCTTTATATACTTCTATTTAACTTTGCATTCCTATTCTTTCTTTTTTTCTTTCCTTTCTCTTTCTCACTATATTTGTTTTGTTTTGTTGCTTTATTCCCAAGTTGACACTTTGCTTTACTTTAGTTTTACAGTTTTTGCTCTTTAGTTAGTTTTGTGCTTAACTGGATGATATTATTTTTGGTTTCTTTTGTTCATGGGGTCAATCTATTGTACTTTTTTTAATGGTTTTGATTATGAGTGTATATGTATGTGTATATATTCCATTATTTTAGTTATTATTTCCCTGATTTTATAATTGCCACGTGTCTGGGGTTGTGTCTTTTGTTTCCTGTTTTAGTGTATTTGTATTAACTCATTTAATGCCATAACAAACCACCTGTGGAATCTCCATGCCCAGCCAGAGATCAAGCCCTGAGACTTCAGAGTGGAAGTGCTGACTCCAAGACCCTACACTACCAGCAAACTCCTAACCCTAAGGAATATCAAATAGTGAGAACTCCTACAAAGGCAACCACTTGTGTGCAAGACCAAGCATCTCTAAACAGCGAGTAGCACCCTGTGCAGGACACCTCATCCAAACAACAAACAAGGCAAAAATCAAACCCAATCATCAGTAGACAGGATTACCCCCTCACTCATTGATGCCTATCAGTGGGAAACAAAACAAAACAAAAACTCTCACCTACTCTGACCAACAAGAAAAAGTGAGAAATGAAGTTTCTCAGTCATGTCTGAGTCTTTGTGACCCCATGGACTGTAGTCTACAAGGCTCCTCTGTCCATGAAATTTTCCAGGCAAAAGTATTGGAGTGGGTTGCCATTTCCTTCTCCAGGGGATTTTTCCCATCCAGGGATTGAACCTGGGCTCTTGCATTGCAGGCAGACGCTTTACTGTCTGAGCCACCAAATTACACCCTACATGAGGCTTAAACAAAACACTAGACCAATCTTATGAGGACAGAAACCAAAAGAAGGAAAAAAAAATCCAATCTTGAAGCTCGGGAAAAGGAGACTTCAAACACAATAAGCTGAAAAAAAAAAATAAAAATAATGAAAAGGCAGAGAAGTACTGTGCAAATGAAAGAAAAACTTATAAACACATAAGTCCAAATAAATCAAGAGGAAATAAGCAAACCACCTGAAAAAGAATTCAGAATAATGATAGTAAAGATGACCCAAAACCGCTCAAATAGAATGGAGAAAAGGCAAGAATCCATTAACAAAGATCTAGAAGAATTAAAGAACAAACATTTAGAGACAAAGAACACAATTACTGAATTTAAAAATACTTTAGAAGGAATCAATAGCAGAATATCTGAATCAGAAGATTGGATCAGTGAGCTGAAGATAGAATGATGGAAATAACTGCTGAAGAGTAGAATCAAGTATAAAGAATGAAAATAACTGATGATAGTCTCAGAAACCTCTGGGGCAATATTAAACGCACCAACATTCCAATTATAGGGGTCCCAGAAGAAGAGACAAAGAAAGGATTTGAGAAAAAATTTTTGAGATTATAGCTGAAAAATTTCTCCAGCTTGGGAAAGGAAATAGGCAATCAAGTCTAAGAAATGCAGAAAGTCCCATACAAGATAAACATGCCAAGACATGTAATAATCAAATTGACAAAGAATTAAAAAGCAGAGACATTACTTTGCCAACAAAGATCTGTCTAGTCAAGGCTATGGTCATGTATACATGTGAGAGCTGGACTATGAAGAAAGCTGAGAGCCGAAGAATTGATGCTTTTGAAGTGTGGTGTTGGAGAAGACTCTTTTAAGTCCCTTGGACTGCAAGGAGATACAACCAGTCCATTCTAAAGGAGATCAGTCCTGGGTGTTCATTGGATGGACTGATGCTAAAGCTGAAACTCCAATACTTTGGCCAACTCTCTCATGCCAAGAGTTGACCCATTGGAAAAGACTCTGATGCTGAGAGGGATTGGGGGCAGGAGGAGAAGGGGACAACAGAGGATGAGATGCCTGGATGGCATCACCAACTCGATGGACATAAGTTTGAGTAAACTCTGGGAGTTGATGATGGACAGGGAGGCCTGGTATGCTGTGATTCATGGGGCTGCAAAAAGTCAAACATGTCTGAGTAACTGAACTGAACTTAAACACAAAGAAATAAAAATAAATTTAAAGAGACTTATATAGTCAGGAAATACAAGAGAAGATAAAGGTCTACAAAAAGAAACCAAAATGCTTAAGAAAATGGCAATAGGAACATACATACCGATAATTACTTTAAATGTACAAAAAAAATAAACAAATATATATGCTGTCTACAGGAAACCCACTTCAGACCTAAAGATACATATAGACTGAAAATGAGAGGATAGAAAATATATTCCATGCAAATGAAAATCAAAAGACAGCTAGAATAGGAATCCTCATATCAGACAAAACAATTGTAAATATCTATGCATCCAACATAGGGACATCACAATATGTAAGACAAACACTAACAGACAAAATATATAGACTGAAAATGAGAGGATAGAAAATATATTCCATGCAAATGAAAATCAAAAGACAGCTAGAATAGGAATCCTCATATCAGACAAAACAATTGTAAATATCTATGCATCCAACATAGGGACATCACAATATGTAAGACAAACACTAACAGACAAAATGTAGAAGCTGAAAGTAACCCAATAACAGAAAGAGACTTTAACACCCCACTTACACCAATGGACAGACCATCAAAACAGAAAATTAATAAGGGAACACAAGACTTACATGTCACATTGGATCAGAAGGATCTCATTGTTACCTTCAATACATTCCATCCAAACGTAGAAGAATGAACCTTCTTCTCAAGTGCACATGGAGACTTCTCCAGGATAGATACAATCTTGTGTCATAAATCAAACCTCAGTAGATTTAAGAAAGTTGAAATCATATCAAGCATCATTTCTGACCACAATGTTTTGAAACTAAATATCAATTACAGGAAAAGAAAAAAGAAAGACAAGCAAACACATGGAAATTAAACATACATTTCTAAGTAAAAATAGGTTACTGATGAAACAAAAGGGAAATAAAAAAAGTTCCTAGAAACAAATATCAATGAAAACATAACTCAAAACCCACAGGATGCAGCAAAAGCTGTTCTGAGAGAGAGGTATATAGCAAATACAATACTACCTTAGGATATAACAAAAACATTGAATAGACAACATAAATGTACATCTAATTCAAGCATCATTTCTGACCACAATGTTTTGAAACTAAATATCAATTACAGGAAAAGAAAAAAGAAAGACAAGCAAACACATGGAAATTAAACATACATTTCTAAGTAAAAATAGGTTACTGATGAAACAAAAGGGAAATAAAAAAAGTTCCTAGAAACAAATATCAATGAAAACATAACTCAAAACCCACAGGATGCAGCAAAAGCTGTTCTGAGAGAGAGGTATATAGCAAATACAATACTACCTTAGGATATAACAAAAACATTGAATAGACAACATAAATGTACATCTAAAACAGCTGGAAAAACAAGGACAACAACAACCACAAAAAACTCCAAAATTAACAGAAGAAACGAAATCATAAATTTCAGAGCAGAAAGAAATGAAAAAGAAATGAATGAAACAATAGTAAAGCTTAATAAAATTAAAAGCTTGTTTTTTGAGATGATAAACAAAACATACAAACCTTTAGTCAGACTCATCAAGAAAAAGAGAGAGTAGAAACAAATCAACAAAATCATAAATGAAAAAGGAGGGATTGCAACAGATAATGCAGAAATACAAAGGGTTATAAGAGACTATTATGAACAACTATATGGCAATAAAATGAATAAATTGGAAGAAATGGACAGATTCTTAGAAAAGTCCAATCTTCTAAGACTGAACCAGGAAGAAATAAACAACACAATTACAAGCATTGAAATTGAAACTATAATTAAAAAAAAAAAAAAAACTCTCCCAAAACACAAGCCCAAGACCAGAGGGCTTCACAGATAAATTCTATCAAAATTTTAGAGAAGAGATATTGCCTATCCTTCTAAAACCTTCAAAAAATTACAGAGGAAAGAACAATTCCAAACCCATTCTACAAGGCCACCATCACCCTGATACCAAAACCAGAAAAAGACAACACACACACAAAATAAAATGAGGCCAATATCACTGACGAACATACATGCAAAAATCCTCAACAAAATCCTATCAAACAGAATTCAATAATACATTTAAAAGCTCATACAGCATGACTCAGTTAGGTTTACTCCAGAGATGCAAGAATTATTCAATATATGCAAATTAATCAATATAATACACTATATTAAGAAACAAAGATAAAAATCATATAATAATCTCAATAGAAGAAGCAAAAGTCTTTGACAAAATTCAACACCCATTTATGATTAAAACTCTTAAAAATGGGCATAGAGAGAACCTACCTCAATATAGTAAAATCTATGAGTTACATGTGCTTTAATTTGCTTCCTGGTCTTCCTGGAGGCTGCTCTCCAGGCAGAGGCGCTAGGCTGGGCTCTCCTGCAGCAGGCCCCCCACGCCAGCCCTGCAGACCCTCAGGAAGGGCTGTGTCCTCCTCCAGGCCCTCCGCCCCTTCCATGAGCTCCTGTAGGTGATCTTCTTGGGGAACGGCTGTGGCCGGAACAGCTCCACCATGTAGGCCCACTCCAGCACCTCCTTCTCCAGCAGCCACCTGCCCACTTGCTCCACGTGCTCAGGGCAGTGTGTGAGCAGGTCTAGGGGGTGCACATGTGTGGAGCCGATGAGCCACCGCACCTCCTTGTCTATGAGCTGGGCCATGGCCACACTCAACGGCTTGTCCACCAGTGCTTTGCCTGGCCATGGGAGATCGAAGGGCACTTGGCACAGCTCTCGCTCATCCCAAACTGCACGATCTGGGCATAGGCACTCTGGGTGACCTTCTTCAGGTCGTCCTGGGCCCCCGTGGTGGCCCACCCAAAGAACAGCTGCTCAGCCACGTGGCTGCCCAGCATGGCACACATGCAGTCAAAGAGCTGCTCCCATGTGTACAGGTGCTGCTCACTGGGCAGGCACTGGGCATAGCCCAGCCCCTTGCCCCGGGGAACGATGGAAACCTTGAGCAGGGGGTCTGCGTGCTCCAGGAACCGGCCCACCACCTCATGGCCAACCTCATGGTAGGCCACCATCATCTTTTTGCCAGGCTGCAGGACCTGAGTCTTCTCAAGGCCTGCACGAGAGCCCAGCCTAGCAGCTCAGCCTGGAGAGCAGCCTCTGGGACCCCCAGGAAGCAAATTAAAACACACGTAACCCAAAGCAATGGCACTCCACTCTAGTACTCGTCGGGAAAATCCCATGGATGGAGGAGCCTGGTGGACTGCAGTCCATGTGGTCGCTAAGAGTTGGACAGGACTGAGCAACTTCACTTTCACTCTGCACTTTCACACATGGGAGAAGGAAAAGGCAGCCCACACCAGTTTTCTTGCCTGGAGAATCCCAGGGATGGGAGAGCCTGGTGGGCTGCCGTATATGGGGTCACATAGAGTCGGACACAGTTGAAGTGATTTAGCAGCAGCAGTAGCATATGTGGTAAGTCCACAGCAAGCATTATTCTCAATGGTGAAAACCTGAAAGCATTCCCTCTAAGATCAAGATAAAGATAAGGGTGTCCACTCTCACATCTATTGTTCAAAACAGTTTTGGAAGTCCTAGCTATGGCAATCAGAGAAGAAGAATATATAAAAGGAATCAAAATTGGAAAAAGAATAGCTGGGAAAGATTGAAGGAGAAAGGGATGACAGAGGATGTGATGGCTGGATGGCATCACCAACTCAATAGACATGAGTTTGAATAAACTCTGGCAGTTGGTGAAGGACAGGGGTTCCTGTGGTGCTGTAGTCCATGGAGTCACAAACAATCAGACACAACTGAGTGACTGAATTGAACAATGAAATATCAGAAGGAGTAATTAAGGAATCAACCCCACTCACCATTACAACAAAAATAATAAAACTTCTAGAATAAATATACCTCAGGAGACAAAGAATTGTATGCAAAGAACTGTATATTATAAAACACTGATGAAAGAAATCAAAGACAACACAGACATAAGGAGAGATATTTCAACTTCCTGGGTTGGAAGAATCAACATTATGAAAATGACTATACTACCAAATGCAATCTACAGATTCAACACAATAGAGTCGGACACGACTCTGTTGATACTCATTGGTGCTTTGATAGGTCCAAGTACCAATGGCATTTTTCACAGAACTAGAATAAAAATGTCACAATTTATATGGAGACCAAAAGACCCTGTTTAGCCAATGCAGTCTTGAGAAGGAAGAGTAGAGCTGGAGGAATCAACTTTCCTGACTTTAGCTTAAACCAAAAAGCTATTGCCATCAAGATAGTATAGTACTGGCACAAAAACAGAAATATGCACAATGGAACAAGATAGAGATCCCAGAAATAAACCCTCACACCTATGGATACCTTATTTTTGACAAAGGAGGCAAGAATATACAATGGGGCAAAAACAGCCTCTTCAATAAGTGGTGCTGGGAAAACTGGACAGCTACATGTAAAAGCATGAAATTAGAACACTTTCCAATAACATTCACAAAGATACACTCAAAATGAATTAAAGACCTAAATGTAAGACCAGAAACTATAAAACTCTTAGAGGAAAACATAGGCAGAATACTCAGTGACATAAAAAAGCAAGATCCTCTATGACCCACCTCCTAGAGTAAAGGAAATAAAAATAAACAAATAAACAAATAGGGCCTAATTAAGCTTAAAATTTTTTTGCACAGTAAAGGAAATTACAAACAAAGTGAAAAGATAACCCTCAGAATGGGAGAAAATAATAGCAACTGAAACAACAGATAATGAATTAATTTCCAAATTATATAAGCAGCTCTTACAAGTCAATATCAGAAAAATGAACAATCCAATCAAAAAGTGGGAAATAGATCTAAATAGACATTTCTCCAAAGAAGACATATAGATGGCTAATGAACACATGAAAAGATGCTAAACATTGTTCATTATTAGAGAAATGCAAATCAAAATTACATTGAGATATCACCTTACACTGGTCAGAATGGCAATCATCAAAAAGTCTACAAACAATAATACTGGAGAGGGTGTGGAGAAAAAGGAACACTCTTGCACTGTCGGTGGTAATTTAAATTGATATAGCCACAATGGAAGATGTTATGGAGATTCCTTATAAAACTAGGGATAAAACCACCATCGGTTCAGTTCAGTTCACTTCAGTCGCTCAGTCATGTCTGACTCTTTTTAACCACATGAATCACAGCACACCAGGCCTCCCTGTCATCACCATCTCCCGAAGTTCACTTAGACTCACATCCATTGAGTCAGTGATGCCATCCAGCCATCTCATCCTCTGTCGTCCCCTTCTCCTCCTGTCCTCAATCCTTCCCAGCATCAGAGTCTTTTCCAGTGAGTCAACTCTTTGCTTGAGGTGGCCAAAGTACTGAAGTTTCAGCTTCAGCATCATTCTCTCCAAAGAAATCCCAGGGCTGATCTCCTTAAGAATGGACTGGTTGGATCTCCTTGCAGTCCAAGGGACTCTCAGTGTCTTCTCCAACACCACAGTTCAAATGCATAAATTCTTTGGTGCTCAGCTTTTTTTACAGTCCAACACTCACATCCATATATGACCACTGAAAAAACCATACCCTTGTCTAGATGGGCCTTTGTTAGCAAAGTAATGTCTCTGCTTTTCAATATGCTATCTAGGTTGGTCATTACTTTTCTTCCAAGGAGTAAGTGTCTTTTAATTTCATGGCTGCAGTCACCAATCACCCAGCAATTCCACTCCTATGTATACATCTTGATGAAATCAAAATTGAAAAAGACATATGCACCACAATGTTCATTTCAGCACTACAAAAGCTAGAACATGGAAGCCACCTAATATAGCATTTCATTACCCTAGATGTACATCAACAGATGAGTGGATAAATCTATGGTACATATATACAATGGAGTATTACTCATCCATAAAAAGGACTACATACATTTGCATCAATTCTAATGAGGTGGATGAACCTAGAGCCTATTATACACAGTGAAGTTAGTCAGAAAGATAAATATCATATACTAAACCATATATATGGAATCTAGTAGGATGGTATACTGATGAATTTATCTGCGGGACAGCAATGGAGAAATAGACATAGCTAACAGAGGTACGACACAGGATAGGGAGAGGAGAGGGTAAGATTTATGGAGAGGGCAATATGGAAACTTACATTATCATATGTAAAATAAATAGCCAATGAGAATGTGCTGTATGACCCAGGGAATTCAAACAGTGGCTAGAGGCGTGGGATGGGGAGGCAGAGGGGAGGCAGGCTCAAACTGGAGGAGACATGTGTGTACTTATGGCTGATTCATGTTGACGTTTGACAGAAAACAACAAAATTCTGTAAAGCAACTCAATTTAAAAGATTGGTACGACACAGGATAGGGAGAGGAGAGGGTAAGATTTATGGAGAGGGCAATATGGAAACTTACATTATCATATGTAAAATAAATAGCCAATGAGAATGTGCTGTATGACCCAGGGAATTCAAACAGTGGCTAGAGGCGTGGGATGGGGAGGCAGAGGGGAGGCAGGCTCAAACTGGAGGAGACATGTGTGTACTTATGGCTGATTCATGTTGACGTTTGACAGAAAACAACAAAATTCTGTAAAGCAACTCAATTTAAAAGATTTTTAAAAAAAGTAATAATAAAAAAGAATACTGCAGTAGGTCGTCATGCCCTCCTCTAGGTGATCTTCTCAACCTAGGAATTGAACTCATGCCTCTTAAGTCTCTTGTACTGTAGGCATGTTCTTTACCACTAGTGCCACCTAATAGGGCATAAAAAAAAAAAAAGGAGGGGAGACGGTAGTCAAAGTAAATAGAGGGCAAATATTTTTAAGGTTAAACAGCCTAATGAACCATTACATCTTATAGATCTTCATTTGTTGCCAGATTTTAGATTTTTTTTCCCCTCTCACAAGACCAAAATAGAAGATGCTCTAAATGTAGAAAATATGAAAGATAAAATAACATAGGCCAAATAATTCCAGTATTACTTTGATGTCATTGTGTACGCTGGGAAATAAACCTAGAGGGAAAATGGTAACTCAATTTTCCACTTCAGGACTTCTTAATTAATAAAACTAACATCATACATTACATTCATGAATGATATTTATTTTAATTATGTTTTGAGAAAATATTTATCATCCTAGGGTCATCCCAGGTTGATTAAATAAATAATCAAATAATCTATAAATTACACAAAGCATGATAAATTGGAGTTTGGGGTTTTTTTTTAGTTACTTAAAAACCAAGAGCATTATTTACTATAACTAAAGGAGTTTACCTTTTTTAAAATAACTGCACTCCAGATAAATTGGGAGAAAAACTGTTTTAACAACACTAGAAGAAGAAAAAGGAAGAAGTATAATGACAAAGAGAAACAAGGACAAAGAAGAATGAAGCCAAGACCTTCAAATTCTTCAACAGGGAGTACCCTGGTGGCACAGTAGTAAAGAGTCTTCTTGCAAAGTAGGAAACCTGGGTCTGATCCCTGGGTCGGAAAGATTCCCTGGAGAAGGGAATGGCTACAACTCCTTGCCTGGAGAATTCCATGGACAGAGGAACCTGGTGAGCTAAAGTCCATGGAGTTGCAAAGGGTCAGACATGACTGAGCAACTAACACATTCACCTCACCTGTTTCATTGTTCCCAATCTGTTTCATTCTGCCCTTCTTTAATCTGGGAGAGGAGCACTGAAAAGACTGGAATGATGCCATTTCTTTTTTAAAATTGTTTTATTTTTATTTTTTTAATTTAATACTTTATTTTACAGTACTGTATTGGTTTTTCCATACATTGACATGAAACAGTCACAGGTGTACACGATCTCCCCATGCCAAAGCCCCCTCCCACCTCCCTTCCCCCCCATCTCCCCGGATCATCCCGTACACCAGCCCCAATCATCCTGTATCCTGTATTGAACATAGACTGGCGCTTCATTTCTTATATGATTGTATACATGTTTCGTTGCCATTCTCCCAGATCATCCCACCCTCTCTCTCTCCCTCAGAAGCCAGAAGTCCGTTCTATACCTCTGTGTCTCTTATATTGTCTCACTTACGGGGTCATCATTACTATCTTCTAAATTCCATATATATGTGTCAGTATACTGTATTGGTGTTTTTCTTTCTGGCTTACTTCACTCTGTATAATCGGCTCCAGTTTCATCCATCTCATTAGAACTGCGTCAAACTTATTCTTTTTGAGGGCTGAGTAATACTCCATTGTGTATATGTACCACTGCTTTCTTATCCATTCATCTGCTGATGGACATCTGGGTTGTTTCCATGTCCTGGCGATTATAAACAATGCTGCAATGAACATTGGGGTACATGTGTCTCTTTCAATTCTGGTTTCCTCAGTGTGTATGCCCAGCAGTGGGATTGCTGGGTCATTAGGCAGTTCTATTTGCAATTTTTAATGGAATCTCCACACTGTTTTCCATAATGGCTGTACTAGTTTGCATTCCCACCAACAGTGTAAGAGGGTTCCCTTTTCTCTACATCCTCTCCAGCATTTATTGCTTGTAGATTTTTGGATCGCAGCCATTCTGACTGGTGTGAAGTGGTACCTCATCGTGGTCTTGATTTGCATTTCTCTGATAATGAGTGATGTTGAGCATCTTTTCATGTGTTTGTTAGCCATCCATATGTCTTCTTTGGAGAAATGCCTGTTTAGATCTTTGACCCATTTTTTGATTGGATCGTTTATTTTTCTGCCATTTCTTACTAATAGATTCTTAATAAAAAGGTACATTTTAAAACTGATGAAATAATGCATTAATAATTTTAAAAAGATTAAGAAAAAAATTTAATTATTTAATTTTATTTAAAGAAAGACACAAAACACCAATGGATTAAAAAAAAAACAATTTTGTATGTTTAAAGGATCAGTTATTTTCATCTTAGATAAACCATCACAAAATAAATGTCTGCAAAATAAAAATAGTCTTGCCTGGAAAATCCCATGGATGGAAGAGCCTTGTAGGCTGCAGTCCATGGGATTGCTGAGGGTTGGACAAGACTGAGAGACTTCACTTTCACTTTTCACTTTCATGCATTGGAGAAGGAAATGGCAACCCACTCCAGTGTTCTTGCCTGGAGAATTCCAGGGACAGGGGAGCTTGGTGGGCTGCCGTCTATGGGATCACACAGAATCGGACACAACTGAAGTGACTTAGCAGCAGGAGCAGCAGATAATTCTAGAAATAATATAATTGCTAAACCAACCTCAAATGGATTTGAACTATTTAAAACCTGCCTATATATGAATACCAAGGAAAAAATCCTAAGAGATTTGATGAACTTCTGTAACTTAAGCTATATAATTTTTAAAAAGTGTGTTTCCTACATAACTAAGTATGATCTAGGCCACTGTTGCTAGGAATACATCAAAAGCGTCAGCTTTTGGATTCCCACACTCTTGCACCAAACTTTTAGAAAAGATAGTATATATATATATATGTGTGTGTGTGTGTAATTATTAATTGTATAAATCCTTAAAAAAGAAAATCTGTAAAGACAACACTAGGAAAAGGGAAGAGGTATGAGTCCAGCAATAAATTTACACCTGAAAGCATTGGGACTTCCTCCTAGCAGGTAACACCTGCCCCACAGCTATTCATATTCTCAACACCAGCTTCAGTACCAAAGAAAGCAGCTTCAGAAGCATGCCATCTTGGAGGCCAAACATCTAAGAAAGACCAACACTACTCAAATCTTGTACAAGCCCCTCTGTCCCTGTCCTTTGAAGTGAAAAGCTTTTGTTGTGATCTCTGTGTCTTCTTCTGAGTCTTTAAAGGCTGCATCAGAGCTCATGATTAAGAATGTGATGTATGAAAAAAAGTGAATTGCTGTTAGGCTGGGAAACTGATAACAATCTAGACTATAAATTGGCCACATGAGAGAACAAAATTCCCGAGTCCCAGAAAGGTGTCAACAAAGGCCTGACACACATGCCAAAGTTGTTTTTACAAGTAGACCCCAATCAGCTGAAAGTTGATGACCACAGCATACAGATACTAGGTTGGTTGAAAATAGATTATTGATAAAGTAAGAAATTTCACCTTGATGCCAACCCATCCAAGAATTGTGCAAGAGGCTATCACACACCCTGCAGTCCATTCACCAACACTGATATTAAAACCCCCTCCCTGGAAGTAATTGGGGATTTAGAGTCTTTCAAACATGCACTGACCATACTCTTGCTCAGTGCCTACAATAATGCTGCACTTTCCTTCAACACAACTTTGTGTCAGCAGATTGCCTTTACCCTAAGAGTTTAGTTCAGTCAATCAGTCACGTCCAACTCTGTGACACCATGGACTACAGCAGATCAGGTTTCCCTGTCCATCACCAACTCCCAGAGCTTGCTCAAACTCATGGACAAAGAGTCCGTGATGCCATACAACCATCTCATCTCTGTCGTCCCCTTCTCCTCTTGCCTTCAATTTTTCCAAGCAACAGGGTCTTTTCAAATGAGTCAGTTCTTCACATCAGGTGGTCAAAGTATTGGAGGTTCAGCATTAGTCCTTCCAATGAATATTCAGCATTGATTTCCTTTAGGATTGACTGGTTTGATCTTCATAGAGCCCAAGAGACTCTCTAGAGTCTTCTCCAACACCACAGTTCAAAAACACAGATTCTTTGGCACTCAGCTTTCCTTCTGGTCCAACTCTCACATTCATATAAGACTACTGGAAAAAACATAGCTTTAACCAGACAGAACTTTGTTGACAAAATAATGTATCTGCTTTTGAATATGCTGTCTATGTTGGTCATAGCTTTCTTCCAAGGAAAAAGCATCTTGTAATTTCATGGTTGCAGTTGCCATCTGCAGTGATTTTGGAGCCCTCTAAAATAATGTCTGTCAGTTCCCATTGTTTCCCCATCTATTTGCATGAAGTGATGGGGCCAGATTCCATGATCTTGGTTTTTTGAACGCTGAGTTTTAAGCTAACTTTCTCACTCTCCTCTTTAACTTTCACCAAGAGGCTCTTTAGTTTTTCTTCACTTTCTGACATAAGGGTGGTGTCGTCTGCATATCTGAGATTATGATATTTCTCCCAGCAGTCTTCATTCCAGCTTGTGTTTCATCCTATCCAGTATTTTGCATGATGTACTCTGAATATTAGTTTAATAAGCAGGGTGACAACATACCTGAGGAACTCCTTTCCCAATGTGGAACCAGTCTGTTGTTCCATGTCTGGTTCTAACTGTTGCTTCTTGACCTGCATACAAATTTATCAGAAGGCAGGTCAAGTGGTCTGATATTCCCATCTCTTGAAGAATTTTCCATAGTTTGTTATGATCCACACAGTCAAAGACTTTGGTGTATTCAATAAAGCAGAAGTAGATGTTTTTCTCGAATTCTTTTTTTCTTCTTCTATGATCCAATGATGTTGGCAGTTTGATCTCTGTTTGCTCTGCCTTATCTAAATCCAGCCTGAACATATGGAAATTAATATTCACATACTATTTAAGCTTGGCTTGCAGAATTTTGAGTATTATTTTGCTAGCATGTGCGATAAGTATAATTGTGCAGTAGTTTGAACATTCTTTGGCATTGCCTTTCTTTGGTATTGGAATGAAAACTTACCTTTTCCAGTCCTGTGACCATTGCTGAGTTTTCCAAATTTGCTGGCATATTGAGTGCAGCCCTTTCACAGCATTATCTTTTAGTATTTGAAATAGTTCACCTGAAGTTTCATCACCTCTACTAGCTTTGTTTGTAGTGATACTTCCTAAGGCCTAATGAAAACAGAACAATAGAGTCTAATAGCATGGTCCAAATGAGACTTCAAAACAAAGGATAAGGAAAAAAAAAGCTATAAACATTCAAATAGGAATGATGGATTATCTTAAATGAAGAAAACATGTTTATTTTAATCTTATGATTTGTGAAATTAAATACAAGAACTATTGTAACAATATCTGTGTAACAATGCTGTGTGAAAAGAATTTAAATCTAGAAATCCCTACTAGTCCAACTTTCATTCAAGATAAATGGGCTCAAGAGAGTCATCTGTAAACATCTGAGGACTTGGAAAATAGATCATGCACAGAATATTTTCTAAACAACCCAGAAGGAAAAGTGCTAGAAAGAAAACTGAATTAATACAATCAGTTGTAATACTTAAATAGGTACCAGTTAGAAACAATGATTTTAACAACTTGAAACTGCTTAATTACAAAAGTACAGAGTGAATTGCAACACAAGCACAATCTGATTATTTAGTATATTCAGCATATTGATTTGTCATGGGCAGAGGAGCCTGGTAGGCTGCAGTCCATGGGGTCGCAAAGAGTCGGATATGACTGAGCGACTTCACTTTCAGTTTTCACTTTCATGCATTGGAGAAGGAAATGGCAACCCACTCCAGTGTTCTTGCCTGCAGAATCCCAGGGAAGGGGAGTCTGGTGGGCTACCATCTATGGGGTTGCACAGAGTCGGACACAACTGAAGTGTCATAGCAGCAGCAGCAGCAGCAGCAGCAGCATACTTGTTTTAAAAGATACAGATGAATTTTATATTAAAATGCAAGCATATTCCTAGACATTTATTCTAGGGAAATGAAAACATACATTCGTACAAAGATCTGTTCATAAATATTGACAGCTGATTTTTTTTTTTTTTTTAGTAGACCCAATCTGTAAATAACCTAATTCCCTCAAGGGGTGAGTGGATAAGCAAAATCCAGGATACTTATAAAATAGATGAATTGTCAAAGAATAAACTACAGAATCACACAAAATTTAGATTTAGAGTGAAAAAAAATCTCAAAGTGTACAAACTGTATGGCTGCATGTGTAGTACATTCTTTTCAAAATTTATTTATTTTTTAATTGAAGGATAATTTCTTTACAGAATTGTGTTGGTTCTTGCCAAATATCAACATGGATCAGCCATAGGTATATGTATGTTCCCTCCCTCTTGAACCTCTCTCCCACCTCTCCTCTCTTCCCAGCCCTCTAGATATAAGCAGCCTCTTTGATTGTGTGTGTGTGTGTGTCAGTTTCTCAGTCGTGTCTGATTCTTTTCGACCCCATAATCTGTAACCCAACAGGCTCCTCTGTACATGGGATTCCCCAGGCAAGAATTCTCTAGGAGATCTTTCTGAACCAGGGATCAAACCCAGGTCTCCAGCATTGTAGGCAAGTTCTTTCACTATTTGAGCTATTTGGGAAACCCCAAAGATTATATATACTCATGCCAATTCTGGAGTTTAATAATGTGCTGTAGTTATATAAAATGTTATAATTATAGAAAACAGTGATGGGTATGTCTGTGCTGTTTTTATAACTTCTGTGGTTCTATTAGTATAATTATTCCAAAACACAAATTTTAAAAAATAGAAACAGAAATCCAAGTATAGCTCCTGAAATTAAAAATTATAACTGCCAAGCCAGTAAAGGGGAAAATGCAACAATCCAACAAATGGCAATAAAGATGAAAATAAATAAATAAGCCAAAAGTAGAAGAAAGGCTATATAAATAATGTGGCAAAAATAAGCCCAAGCTCTCCAATAGTACCATGAAAGAAAATGAGTTATAGGCAATTATTTAAAATATAGAGAATATCACATATCCAAATTGCTTATAATTGACCCATTTAATATCAAATGGCAGAGGAATATTGAAAAGTATGAGATGTCCAAAGTAATATAAGATGAAACAGATTAGTTGTTGAACCATTATAATCAAAGAGGAAAGTTCTCAGATGGGCAAAGACAGATAACAAATGATATGAGTTCCAAATATTTATGTAATTTATACACAGCCTTAAATATATATAAAGAAAAAAAACTGATTAATCTTTAATAAAACTCCTGCTGCTGCTCAGTCACTTCAGTTGTGTCTGACTCTGTGAGACCCCATAGACAGCAGCCTATCAGGCTCCCCCGTCCCTGGGATTCTCCAGGCAAGAACACTGGAGTGGGTTGCCATTTCCTTATCCAATGCATGAAAGTGAAGAATGAAAGTGAAGTCTCTCACTTGTGTCCAACTCTTAGCGTCTCCATGGACTGCAGCCTATCAGGCTCCTCCGTCCATGGGATTTTCCAGGAAAGAGTATTGGAGTGGGGTGCCATTGCCTAAACAAATTATAAATCATATTTGATATCTTAGTATAACTCTCTAAGAAACTAATGGATGAAATACCTAAAAGAGAAGAATTCATTGAGGTTATGAATGATATAGGTCATGAATAAAAGATAAAGCAAAAACAATGCCCAACTGTAGATATGTCTGGTGATGGAGGTAAAGTCTGATGCAGTAAAGAGTGACATTGCATAGGAAACTGGAGTGTTAGGTCCATGAATCAAGGTAAATTAGAAGTGGGCAAACAGGAGACAGCAAGAGTGAATATCGACATTTTAAAAACAAGTGAACTAAAATGGACTGGAAAGGGTGAATTTGATTCAGATGAACATTATATCTACTACTGTGGGCAAGAATCTCTTAGGAGAGTCTGAAATGCAGTGCTTGGGTGCAGTCTCAAAAATAATGGAATGATCTCTGTTCATTTCCAAGGCAAACCGTTTAATATTACAGTAATCCAAGTATATGCCCCTACTAGTAATGCTGAAGAAGCTGAAGTTGAATGGTTCTATGAATACCTACAAGACCTTCTAGAAATAACACTTGAAAATAGATGTCCTTTTCATCATAGGGAACTGGAATGCAAAATGCGGAAGTCAAAAGATACCTGGAGTAACTGGCAATTTGATTTTGGAGTACAGAATGAAGCAGGACAAAAGCTAAGAGGGTTTTGCCAAAAGAATGCACTGGTCATAGCAAACACTCTCTTCCAACAACACAAGAGAAGACTATGCATGGGCATGATCAGATGGTTGATATCAAAATCAGATTGATTATGTTCTTTGCAGCCAAAGAAGCAGATCTATATAGTCAACAAAAACAAGTCTGGGAGCTGACTGTGGCTCAGATCATTAACTCCTTATTGCCAAATTCAGACTTAAATTGAAGAAAGTAGGTAAAGCCATTCAGATATGACCTAAATCAAATCCTGTATGATTTTACAGTAGAAGTGACAAATAGATTCAAGGAATTATGTGTGCTAGACAAAGTGCCTGATGAACTATGGATGGAGATTTGTGATATTGTAAAGGAGGCAGTGATCAAGACCATCCCCAAGAAAAAGAAATGCAAAAAAGGTAAAAACGTTGTCTGAGGAGGCCTTAAAAATAGCTGAGAAAGAAAAAGAGACATGAACGACAAAGGAAAAAAGGAAAGATATACCCATTAGAATGCAGAGTTCCAAAGAATAGCAAGGAGAGATAAGAAAGTCTTCCTCAGTGATCATTGCAAAGAAATAGAGGAAAAAAATAGACTGGGTAAGACTAGAGATAAGATGGAGACAATAAAGGACAGAAATGACATAGACCTAACAGAAGAAGAAGATATTAAGAAGAGGTGGCAAGAATACACAGAAGAACTATACAAAAAGTTCTTCATGGCCCAGATAGCATGATGGTGTGATCACTCACCTAGAGCTAGAAATACTGGAGTGCGAAATCAAGTGGGCCTTTGGAAGCATTACTACGGACAAAGCTAGTGGAGGCAATGGAATACCGACTAAGTTATTTCAAATTCTAAAAGATGATGCCGTGAAAGTACTACAGTTAATATACAAACAAGTTTGGAAAACTCAGCAGTGGCCACAGGACTGGTAAAGATCAGTTTTCATTCCAATCCCAAGAAAAGGCAATGCCAAAGAATGTTCAAACTACCACACTATTGCACTCATTTTACATGCTAGCAAAGTAATGCTCAAAATTCTCCAAGAGAGGCTTCAATAGTATGTGAACCATGAACTTCCATATGTTCAAGCTGGATTTAGATAAGGCAGAGGAACCAGAGATCAAATGGCCAAATCTATTGATCATAGAAAAAGTAAGAGAGATCCAGAAAAATGTCTACTTCTGCCTTATTGAGTATGTCAAAGTCTTTGACTCTGTAGATCATAACAAACTGTGGAAAATTCTTCAAGAGATGGGAATACCAGACCACTTTCCCTGTCTCCTGAGAAATCTGTATGTAGGTCAAGAAGCAACAGTTAGAATCAGACATGGAACAACAGACTGCTTCCAAATTGGGAAAGGAGTTCCTCAAGGCTATATGTTGTCACCCTACTTAGTAAACATATTCAGAGTACATCATGCAAAATGCTGGGCTGGATGAAACACAAGCTGGAATCAAGATTGCCAAGAGAAATATCAATAACCTCAGATATGCAGATGACACCATCCTTATGTCAGAAAGTGAAGAAGAACTAAAGAGCCTCCTGATGAAAGTGAAAGAGGAGAGTGAAAAAGTTGGCTTAAAACTCAACATTTAAAAAACTAAAATCATGGCCCCAGTCTCATCATTTCATGGCAAATAGATAGGGAAACAATGGAAACAGTGACAGATTTTATTTTGGGGGGCTCCAAAATCACTGCAGATGGTGATTGCCTCCATGAAATTATAAGAATCTTATTCCTTGGGAGAAAAGCTATGACCAATGTAGGCAGCATATTAAAAAACAGAGACATTACTTTTCCAACAAAGATCTGTCTAGTCAAAGCTATGATTTTTCCAGTAGTCATGTGTTGATGTGAGAGTCGGACCATAAAGAAAGCTTAATGCCAAATAATTGATGCTTTTGAATTGTGGTGTTGGAGAAGACTCTTGAGAGTCCCTTGGACTGCAAAGGAATCAAACCAGTCAATCCTAAAGGAAATCCGTGTTGAATATTCATTGGAAGGACTGATGCTGAAGCTGAAGCTCCAATTCTATGGCTACCTGATGTGAAGAACTGACTCATTTGGAAAGACCCTGATGCTGGGAAAGATCTAAGGAAGGAGGAGAAGGGGATGACAGAGGATGAGATGGTTGTATATGGGATCACAAAGTTGATGCACATGAGCTTGAGCAAGCCCTGTGAGCTGTGGGTGGAGAGTGCAGTACTGGTGTGCTGCAGTACATGAGATCTCGAACAGTTGGATATGACTGAGTGACTGAACTGAACTGAATTGTTTTATGCCTCCAGTAAATAAAGAATACACCTTCCAATCATTACACTGTTGTTCAGTCACAAAATCATGTCCAGCTCTTTGCAACTCCATGGACTGTAGCCCACCAGGTTCCTCTGTCTGTGGGATTTCCTAGGCAAGAATGCAGGAGTCAGTTGCCATTTCTTTCTCTGGAGAATCTTCCCCACCCAGGGATCGAACTGCCATCTCTTGCATTAGAAGGTAGATGTTTTTATCAATGAGCCATCTGGGAAGTTAGAAAAATACAGAAATGAAAACTATAACAAAATGTCATGTATATGGATAACTTCTGAAAAAAAAATACAGAAAATCTAAAATTCTTAAAATTTTAAGGTAGAACTATATTTTTAAAGCTTCTATATTTTCAGGTTCTGAATGCTAAAATGGAAAGCTAGCATAAAGGTAAAAATACAGAACTAGAGAGAAAGCAAGAGAAAAAAGTTTGTGTGTGTGTGTGTGTGTGTGTGTGTGTGTGTGTGTGTGTGTGTTTAAAGGAAAATAATCTGGTTTCATAGAAGCCAACATCATCTTAATAAAAGT
>SJYC01139710.1:0-56264 GCA_006408675.1 Madoqua kirkii | reverse complement strand
AAGAATATTACTTGGATTTCAAAAGCAAAGAAAAAATAAAGATAAAAATTCCACAGACTAATATTAGTTTTGAACACAAGGTAAATTTTAAATAGAATATTATCAAATTAAAATCACTTTTATAGAGCATGAACCAGGTATCCAAATATATATATATTATTCTGGAAATTTTAAAATAGTTTCTATGTTGAGTATTAATTAGAATAATTTATTACATCAAAAAGCAATTAGAATAATTTATTACATCAAAAAATTGTTGTTGTTCACTTTTTGACTCATGGCCAACTCTTTGTGACTCCATGGACTGCAGCACACCAGACTTCCCTGTTCTTCGCCATCACCCAGAGCTTGTTCAAACTCATGTCCACTGAGTCAGTAATGCCATCCAACCATCTCATTCTCTGTCGTCCTCGTCTTCCTGCCTTCAATCTTTCCCAGCAACAGGATCTTTTCTAATGATTCAGCTCTTTGCATCAGAGGGCCAAAGTATTGGAACTTTAGCTTCCACATCAGTTCTTCTAGTGAATATTTAGGATTGATTTCCTTTAGGATGATTAGTTTGGTCTCCTTGCAGTCTAAGGGACTCTCAAGAGTCTTCTCCAACACCATAGTTCAAAAGCATCAGTTCTTCAGTGTTTAGCCTTCTCTATGGTCCAGCTCACGCATCCATACTGGAAAAACCATAGCTTTGACTAGATGGACCTCTGTGGGCAAAATAATATCTCTGCTTTTTAATATACTGTCTAGGTTTGTCATAGTTCTTCTTCTAAGAAACAAGCATCGTTTAATCTCATGGCTGCAATTGCCACCCTCAGTGATTCTGGAGCCCCAGAAAATAAAGTTTGTCAGTGTCTCCATTGTTTCCCCATCTATTTGCCATGAAGTGATGGGACCAGATGCCATGATATTTGTTTTTTTAAGCCAGCTTTTTCACTTTCCTCTTTCACCTTCAACCAGAAGTTCTTTATTTCCTCTTTGCTTTCTGCCATAAGGGTGATGTCATCTGCACTTCTGAGTTTATTGATATTTCTCCCAGCAATCTTGATTCCAGCTTGTGTTTCTTCCAGCCTGGCATTTCACATGATGTACTCTGCACATAAGTTAAATAAGTAGAGTGAAAATATGTAGCCTTGATGTACTCCTTTCTCAAATTTAAATTGGAAATTTTAATAATTTAAATAATAATTTAAATTATTTAATTTAAAATTTAAATTTAACAATTTAAATAATAAGATATTTCAATAATTTAAAAGTTATATAATTATTTATTATTTAGATGACTAATTAATAATTTCAATAATTATATAATTTAATAATTTGAACTTTGACTTTTGATAATTTAAATAATACAACTGTATATTCTTTTCCATAGGTGGCAAAGGCAAAACGACAGTAAGTTTTTATATTCTTGCCCTGTTTTTGAAATAAGAACCACAGTTTGAATTAGAAACAATTTCTACACTAATGCATAGTCTATCAAAATGCTTTTGTAGTTTTTTTAATTAATTAAAGAAAATGAAATAAAACATTTATACTGTAAAATCTCTGCACAAAACAGCCTACCTGATAATCCAGCCAATAGCACAAAGCTGCTTAGAACTTAAAAGAAAAGGAAGGTAACAAATGGCAAAAGGCACTCTTAAAATGCAACAACTTTTTATCAGCAATAATCAACTAAAAATAAGATTTGAAAAACTGATCCTGTTTTCAAAGATAAATATAATTTTATGTCAATAAATAGATATTAAAGACATAAAGGCTCTTCTAGTTTTACTTAGAGATATAAAAGTAAGAAACACATGAAATTTGGGGGGAATTCAAAGTTTTCATCCAATTTACCCATGGATTTAGTGAAAATTGCTCAGTCATTTCCGACTCTTTGTGACCCCAAGGACTGTATAGTCCTTGGAATTCTCTAGGCCAGAATACTGGAGTGGGTAGCCTTTCCCTTCTCCAGAGGATCTTCCCAACCCAGGGATCAAACCCAAGTCTCCCGCATTGCAGGCAGATTCTTTTACCAGCTGAGCCAAATGAGCCTCAATTAAAATGCCAAAAACAATTACACAATGTTCCTTAAATTTGTGTTAGTATAGAAATGAAAGAATAGGAAAAATGTAAACCTTAACATAAAAGTTAATTGAAGGAATATTGTCTTGTCTCATAATAAAGTATGAAATTTAATGGATAAGTGGATATTTAATGTGCACAGAAATCATACTAAGTATATACATCAATTATCCTAGTTAATCCTCTCAAAAATTCTACAAGAAAGATTACTGGTATACACATTTCATAATTATCTTCAACTTAGCATTGAGTAAACTAAGGTTTGGGTTTTCCTGGTGGTTCAGACAATACAGGAGACCTAAAATCTCTGCACAAAACAGCCTACCTGATAATCCAGCCAATAGCACAAAGCTGCTTAGAACTTAAAAGAAAAGGAAGGTAACAAATGGCAAAAGGCACTCTTAAAATGCAACAACTTTTTATCAGCAATAATCAACTAAAAATAAGATTTGAAAAACTGATCCTGTTTTCAAAGATAAATATAATTTTATGTCAATAAATAGATATTAAAGACATAAAGGCTCTTCTAGTTTTACTTAGAGATATAAAAGTAAGAAACACATGAAATTTGGGGGGAATTCAAAGTTTTCATCCAATTTACCCATGGATTTAGTGAAAATTGCTCAGTCATTTCCGACTCTTTGTGACCCCAAGGACTGTATAGTCCTTGGAATTCTCTAGGCCAGAATACTGGAGTGGGTAGCCTTTCCCTTCTCCAGAGGATCTTCCCAACCCAGGGATCAAACCCAAGTCTCCCGCATTGCAGGCAGATTCTTTTACCAGCTGAGCCAAATGAGCCTCAATTAAAATGCCAAAAACAATTACACAATGTTCCTTAAATTTGTGTTAGTATAGAAATGAAAGAATAGGAAAAATGTAAACCTTAACATAAAAGTTAATTGAAGGAATATTGTCTTGTCTCATAATAAAGTATGAAATTTAATGGATAAGTGGATATTTAATGTGCACAGAAATCATACTAAGTATATACATCAATTATCCTAGTTAATCCTCTCAAAAATTCTACAAGAAAGATTACTGGTATACACATTTCATAATTATCTTCAACTTAGCATTGAGTAAACTAAGGTTTGGGTTTTCCTGGTGGTTCAGACAATACAGGAGACCTAGGTTCAATGCTTGAGTCAAGAAGATCCCCTGGAGAAGTCATGTTCTACTCTTTGTGACCTCATGGATTGTAACCCACCAGGCTCCTCTGTCCATGGGATTTTCCAGGCAAGAATACTGGAGTGGGTTGCCATTCCCTTTTGCAGAGGATCTTCTCCACCCAGGGATCAAACTTTCATCTCCTTCATTACAGGTGGATTCTTTACTGTCTGAGCCACCAGGGAACTTCACTGAATTCTTAACAACAGTGAATCTCTGTCCATAATGATTGATGTAAAGATGGCATATAATGCAAGAAGCATCAGTGTCACATTAGTAATTAAAGAGATCTCCTTCCCCTAAGGCCATGGATTTTAAGGACTGTTTAGGTCTAGTGTTATCAGGGAGTCATACTAATTGGGAATAACACTCTTACAGAAGAAGACGGAGTAGAGGTAGAATCTATTGATCATTCTAGAACCACTGGATCCAGCTGTTCTGGATTTTTGGATTTCCAAATTGTGAGAAACAGAATTCCTTTTATATTCAAATAAGTAAAGTTGTATTCCTGACAGTTGTAATGAAAAATATTGTGACCAAAAGATCAGTTGAGTGTTTCTGAGGGATTAGAGTTGAAGGCATTTGCAAGGGAGTGTTCATGATGAACAGTGAAACAGAAAAGTGGTGATAGGTGGTGAGAGCCTTTGGGAAAATACACCAGGAAAACTGATAAGGTGGAAATACTGCTCTTACTTAAAGAGAGTTGGTAGGCGGTGGTCTGAGTACAAACTCATTAAAACTGAGATACTGAAGATAGTTCAATAATTGATGATAATAAAGGGAACAGCTGTAATCATGCCAGTGGGTGACTGAGGTGGATAAAGGTGAGGAGTTCAAGGATCTAGGAGGCTAGGAAAACAGGATGAGCAGAGTCAAAATTATGGGTGAATTGCAGAATTAGGGAAAATATTAGTGAGCACAGTAGTACACCTAGGTGGTCTTAGTGCTGATGATGCCAGGGATTAAAAAAGAAAAGATTACAAATGATTTAAACATGGTGATTGGCAGCAAGGAGATTTTATATATATATATATATATACACACACACACATATACATATATATATGTGCATATACATATATATCTTTATATATCTTTCATGAGATATCTGTTATGAGAGAAATTAAACAGATTCTATGTAAATGAAATTTAGTTCATGCAACAAAGTAATTTATGAAAGTTTAGAAGCTCAGAGGCCCAAGGGGCAGAGTGAATAGGTGAAGGAGAAAAGAAAATAGGAGACACTAGGCCAGATGAAGGATATGCAGCTGGTGATGGGATGATAATCTTCCAGTAACTGAAAGTCAGAGATATCTAATGTGTGGATGTCACTGAGGCCTTACCAAAGGGTGGGGCATTTGCAATTATTCAAATCACCTTTTAGAAGAATAAGAACCAACCAGGTACCCTAAAGCCTCCCATATGTGACAGGCAACTCAGGTGGCACACACTGCATGCCCTCTGACAGGAGAGGGCTATATAGCAGTATTTCATGGTGCCCTTATGCTACAGTAATAAGTTTAACATTATGTATAATCCAGGTGCCTTAATCTCCTCTCTGGTCACCTCTCAGCATTGTATCCATGTGTGCTCAGGTATAGACTTGTGTCTGACTTTTTGAGACCGTATGGACTGTAGCCCACCAGATCCCTCTTGTCCATGGGGCTCTCCAGGCTAGAATACTAGAGTCGGTTGCCATTTTCTCTTCAGCATGGCATATTCTAGTCCACCCTACAGAATCCCTCTGAGTTCCTCTAAATACTCTATACTCATCCTATAAACATATTTTTCTTCTGCCTGATGATGTCTTTCCTGCCCACTTCACCTACCTTCATGTTTCAGCTGACAACCGTAATCATCATTCATGACTGAACTTTGGCATCACCTCCTCAGGGAAGCCTTCTTTAATTCACCAGTCTTGGATCAGTGCTCCTGCAACATGTTTTATCCCTATTCGAGTACTTGCTATGCTACATAATCTTGACTTTTAACTGAAGCTCTTGGAGGGATAGTATTATGACTTGTACCAGACCTTGGCCTTCCCTGATGGCTCAGTGGTAAAGAACCTGCTGCCAATGCAGGAGACACAGGTTTAATCCCCGGGTCAGGAAGATCTTCTGGAGAAGGGAATGGCAACATGCTCCAGTATTGCTGCCTGGGAAATACCATGGATAGAGGAGCCTGGTGGGCTACAGTCCACGGGGTCACAAAAGAGTCAGGCACCACTTAGCAACTAAATGACAACACCTGGCCCTTAAGAAGAAAATCATGTAGTAGCTAGTTATTCAATACTTATGTGTGGCATGAATAAACTGAACAGATTAAAAACAATCATGACACAATCAGGCTTCTGCTTGAATATTTGAGGTAATTAATCTCACTACTCTGTGTCATTTTGTATTTTTGTATCACAATAAATGATGCTTATGCTCCCAAAGATTATATGCCATGATGGAGATAATAATACATTGTAATTAGGACATTCAGAAACATCTGAATCCAGGTGCCCTTTAGTATTCAGGTTGATTATAAGAAAAACATTTTCTTTCATATTGTCCTGAGATGTAAAAGCTTTTAGGACTTCGCTGGTGGCTCAGAGAGTAAAGCCTCTGCCTACAATGAGAGAGACCTGGTTTTGATCCCTGGGTTGGGAAGATCCCCTGGAGAAGGAAATGGCAACCCACTCCAGTACTCTTGCCTGAAAGATCCCATGAAAAGAGTCAGACATGACTGAGCGACTTCACTTTCACTTTCATAAAAGCTTTTAGAAGACATCCCATTAAGCCCTCCCTTTATTCCCCAAAGTATTGTATAATAGCTCAATGATTCTCTTAGTAATCATCAATTTTGTTTTAAAAAACGAGGGACATTTTCAGGAGTACAAAATTACAGCCAATATCTTCATAGCTAGTATCTCATATTGGCTTCATAGCCAATATCTCATAGCATGAGATAAGGAATAGAAAAAGGAAAATAGAAATATTTGTTCCAGTTTTATCCATTGGCTTCCTCACTAATCACTTAGTATAATGGGGCTAATAATATTAGAAAAGATAAATTTTAATAAATTTGAAATGTAAACCAGAAGTTTGAATGTATGTATTAAAGGGCCTCATACCTGTTCCTAAAATGTACCTAAATTTGTAATAAATAAATAGAAAAATAAAATCCAGACTTCTATTTTCTGGGCCAATTTCACAAGTGTAATAAACAGTTTCAATATTTGAATGTAATTCTATGATCCATCTGAAAGTTTATTTTGAGTTATGTCACAGAGAATGAACCAATTTTATTCTGTTTCCAAATGGATAGTCAACATTTTTTCCCATTAATTTGCAATGCCAACCTTATGATATTGATATTGATATTGATATGATATTGATATTCCATTGATCTTTCTGTTCTTCTGTTGAAAAAAAAATAGTCAATATTTTCCCAGAAGCCTACTTCTTTTATTTATTAATTTCATTTACCCACTCTACATCACTATGTCATGCTTTCCTTTCCTTAATACCAAATGTGCCTTCCCTACCATCTTCAAACCATGCCTACGCCACTTAAGAGGAAATTCCTCATTTCTTTCTTTCTTTTTTTTTCTTCACAAAGTCAATCTTGTTTCCATGTTTGCCCTCAAGGAAAATGTTTGAGAAATGAGGAGAGATGATGGTATATGCTAAGAGACAGAGCACAGAAAGAAGAGGTGAGTCTCAGAGGAGTAAAAACATTGTTTCCAGCAGTGCCAGCAGATTAGACTGTCTTGGGAACCCACAGTGTACATACGTGCACTCACTGAAAACTTCATAAACAGATTACTCATAAAGATTTGTTAATATCTGGTAAGAAAAAAGTAGGATGGAACCCAGACCTACCAGCAGAGACATTAAAAGACATTGCCAAAGAAGACCAAGCCAGTAGAAGACAGGAGAAAATTCAGGCAGAAGTGTGTATGGAGGATAGTAGAGTCAAGGCATATCACAGCAACCAAAGGAACAGGGAGTTTTAAAAATGAGTAAGATTTTGAATTCTTATGTAGTCTAGAATGTTATGTTTCTCAGAGGCTTCTCAGGTGGCTTAGTGGTAAGGAATCCACCTTCTGCCCTGGAGGAGGAAATGGGAACCTACTCCAGTATTCTTGCCTGGAAAATCTCATGGACAGAGGAGCCTGGTGAGCTACAGTGCATGGGGTCATGGAGAGTCAGACACAACTGAACATGCAGGCATGTTCATTATTTTCCTCAGTAAGGAATGATTTTATTGTAAACACAAGATTCAGAGATTACTTCTGGTTCAAACAGAATTATTAAAGGTCAAGCTCAACTTGAGATTAAGTAAGAGAATGACTTAAAAAAAAAACTGGATTCAACAATTCAAACTAAAAAAAAACTTTATTGAAGACCCTTAGCAATGAATTAGAAATTGAAGATACCAAAATGAAGGACAGAGATCATAAGGTTTTGAATGGATAGCTATTCAAATCATCTCACAGATGAAAAAGGAAAAAAAAAAACTTAATTTGTATGAGATAAGACAAAACACTTGAAAATTCATTCATTTGAGAACTCTGATGCACATGTGACTGTAGACCAAATGGAAAGCAATTATTTAAGAGGTCATTCAGTTTGCTTTTACTCTAGTCCTTAAGCTAAAGAAGAATAACAAAGATAAATAGTCTAGTTCAATTCACTGGAGTAGAAAAATCTTACAGGAAATAGGGTATCCTATAGTGTTTCTGGACACCCATACTTTTATGACATATCACAGCAACTGGGTAACCAAGGTTTTGAGTATTCATGGCTACATAACTTGAAACAAGAAACTCGCCTTGAAAGAGCTGAAAAATCCATTTCAGATTTTTTTTTTAAAGAAAACATTTTAAATAGTTTTAAATAGCCTCCACATTCTTGGGAAAACATGAAACGATGATCATTCTGGTCCCACTCTCTGACTTCCAGGATAGGCTTTACTTCCACAGATGCCTGCTTGACTCCAGTTGCTACCTTCTATTTGATAAGACAACTGGTCAAAATCACAAAGATATTACCATCACAACCATTTTCCTTCCTCAATACACAACGGGAAGTACAAGGAGTCTAACAATATATATACATTTGATATATCATTTCCAAATACAAAATGGGAAAATTAGATACAAAGTAATCCAAAAATGTTTAGGTTGTTAACTTACAAAAAATGAAGCTTCTTTCAAAGGCTTTAGCTAAAAGTACCTGATTTTGTTTCTCCTTCATGAACTGATCACATAATAACAGATAAAATCAACTGCTGTCTCTTCAGCCAGTGTTCATTTTACAAAAGTGGTTTTAGTACTGCTGGTGTAATTACAAAATATTATCTATACAAAAAAAAATTACAAGACTCTGCTGAACTAGAAAATATCTATGATTAAAACTTCAAGATTTTTTTGTGAGAGAATCAGAACAAAGGTATGAATAAGATATGTCACTAGGAGCTATTATGTCATTATAACCTAAAAAAGAGATTAAAAATGGAACTACTATTTACTAATCAAGTGATTTTACTTTATTTTTTCGTATACGTGCTGCTGAAGTGAGCACTACTTTATTTTTTAAATTGAATATCTTAGTAATTGTGTCATCTTCACTGGTACTTTTTGTTTCTAAGAGGTCAAACTGAAGCCATAGATTATAAAAGTGAAAATTTAAACACTCTCCCAACAGAATTTCTTTTATAAAGTAGCACGTTAGTCTACTTTGGTCTCATCTCACTCTGCCCAGCATTTCTAGGGAGAAGTAATCATATAAGTGAAACAATAAAAATACAAATATAAAAATCTGAATTTAACTAACAGGAAGAACAAGAAAATATTCCATAAACTAAAATCACACCAACAAAACAGCTATGGAACTTTATCCCCCAGTATTCAGCACAGCAGCCTGCTGCTGCTGCTGCTGCTAAGTCGCTTCAGTTGTGTCTGACTCTGTTGGACCCCATAGATGGCATACCACCAGGCTCCCCCATCCCTGGGATTCTCCAGGCCAGAACACTGGAGGGGGTTGCCATTTTCTTCTCCAGCATAGCAGCCTACTTAGGTTCAACCCCTAAAAAGATAAAGAGAAGTTTTACATAAACTCTAGCAGTATGATTTTTATAAAACTTGCATTTGAAAGTTCATCATGTGAATAATAAAAGAAAAAAAAAACAACCATCACTCTAAGTTTTTAATATATGTCAGTCTTTTAACTTGAATATTCTACGTTACCTCACTTATTCTATATATGTTGAAATATTTTACTGAAAACAGAAATAAGATAGATATAATTTGTTTAAGTTTTAGCCTTAAAGCATAACTTTGTTTTCACTTGTTATTCTTAAAGGCTTACTTATTGCAAGTTTACATGATGAATAAATAATATCAGGAATGAAGAAATAATATTAACACAAAACATTTTTTCTAAATTCCATGCTTCTGCTCAGTTAATGTTTGACTCTTTAAAACCCCATGGACTGCAGCCCACCAGGTTCCTCTGTCCATGGGATTTCTCAGGCAAGAATACTGGAGTGGGTGGCCATTTCCTCCTCTGGGGTTATCTAAATTAAAAAACTAATAAACCTGATAGGACTTGTTGTTTAACAATTACTTTCAAATGATTTCTGTGGAGAATCACAGAGTTAAAAGGAAAAACTGCCACGGACAGAGACAGGGTCTTTCAATATGTGTCATCATGTTTCTTTCATGAAAATTCATTTTTGTTTCAAATACAAGTGAACTTTCATTCTCTCTCTGTCTGTCTATTACCTGACAAAATTTAAATTTTTGCCTTATCTTTTTGAAATAATACATAAAATTTCTTCCTTGATTTTCTGCAGTTCAGTTCAGTTCAGTCACTCAGTCGTGTCCGACTCTTCATGACCCCATGAATTGCAGCACGCCAGGCCTCCCTGTACATCACCATCACCCAGAGTTCACTCAGACTCACGTTCATTGAGTCAGTGACGCCATCCAGCCATCTCATCCTCTGTCGTCCCCTTCTCCTCCTGCCCCCAATCCTTCCCAGGATCAGAGTCTTTACCAATGAGTCAACTCTTCGCATGAGGTGTCCAAAGTACTGGAGTTTCAGCTTTACCATCAGTCCTTCCAAAAAAATCGCAGGGCTGATCTTTAGAATGGACTGGTTGGATCTCCTTGCAGTCCAAGGGACTCTCAGGAGTCTTCTCCAACACCACAGTTCAAAAGCATCAGTTCTTCGGTGCTTAGCCTTCTTCACAGTCCAACTATCACATCCATAGATGACCACTGGAAAAACCATAGCCTTGACTAGACGGACCTTAGTCGGCAAAGTAATGTCTCTGCTTTTGAATATACTATCTAGGTTGGTCATAACTTTTCTTCCAAGGACTAAGCGTCTTTTAATTTCATGGCTGCAGTCACCATCTGCAGTGATTTTGGAGCCCCCCAAAATAAAGTCTGACAATGTTTCCACTGTTTCCCCATCTATTTCCCATGAAGTGATGGAACCAGATGCCATGATCTTTATTTTCTGAATGTTGAGCTTTAACCCAACTTTTTCACTTTCCTCTTTTACTTTCATCAAGAGGCTCTTTAGTTCTTCTTCACTTTCTGCCATAAGGGTGTTATCATCTGCATATCTGAGGTTATTGATATTTCTCCTGGCAATCTTGATTCCAGCTTGTGTTTCTTCTAGTCCAGTGTTTCTCATGATGTACTCTGCATATAAGTTAAATAAACAGGGTGACATTATACAGCCTTGACATACTCCTTTTCCTATTTGGAACCAGTCTGTTGTTCCATGTCCAGTTCTAATTGTTGCTTCCTGACCTTCATAGAGATTTCTCAAGAGGCAGGTCAGGTGATCTGGTATTCCCATCTCTTTCAGAATTTTCTACAGTTTATTGTGATCCACACAGTCAGAGTCTTTGGCATAGTCAATATGATTCTCTTAGGGGAACAATTCGTCACCAAAAACACATTTACTTTTAAGGAAGGCTAATTTTGAAAAGAGATCTCCATACATTGATATTAAAAATAAATATTTATCCCATAAAGTGAAAAGAAAATACATAACTTTGTTAATTCACACATGTAAATTTGGTCACCTTAATGGTTTAATGCCTATATTTAGCAAATAGCTGAAATATAATAAAATTCAAACACTGAATATCTGGAAAACACAAGTATAAAAACCTTTTGCAATATGTATAAATAATTATTTGTGATTATTGATTTGATCTTCACTCCCATTTTGAATGTTGGATTTCCTCATAATCTTTGTAACATTATTCTCGGAAATAGCAATGTTCAACGTGGTTTTCAGACTTAAGTAGGTTGTGGTCAAACTCTGGATTCATTGATTATACACAAGGAAAGGAACTGACCATTAAGACAAAGTCTGCCTATACGCAATAAAGAGATCCACATACTGAAAGAAGTTAAACCAAATTCCTTTGCTTGAGAATGGCATGCTGTTTCACATTGCTGCTGTTCAGTCACCGAAACCTCTCTGACTCTCTGTGATCGCATGAACTGCAGCACACCAAGCTTCTCTGTCCTTCACTCTCACTGACTTCACTGAAACAGGTCCATTGAGTCAGTGATGCCATCCAACCATCTCATCCTCTGTAACTCCCTTCTTCTCCTGCCCTCAGTATTTCCTAGCATCAGGGACTTTCCAAATGAGTCAGTTCTTCATATTAGGTGGCAAAAATATTGGAGGCTTAGCTTCAGCGTCAGTTCTTCCAATGAATATTCAAGACTGATGCCCTTTAGGATGCTGTCCAAGGGACTTTCAAGAGTCTTCTACAACACCACAGTTTGAAAGCATCAATTCTTCGGCACTAAGCTTTATTTATAGTCCAGCTCTCACATCCATACATGACTACTAGAAAAATCATAGCTTTGACTAGATGGACCTTTGTCAGCAAAGCAATGTCTCTGTTTTTAATATGCTGTCTAGGTTAGTCATAGCTTTCTTTCAAGGAGCAAATCTTTTAATGTCTCAGCTGAGGTCAAAATCCACAGTGATCTTGGAGTCCAAGAAAAGAAAATTTATCAGTTTGCACTTTTTCCCCATCTATTTGACATGAAGTATGGGGACTGGATGTCATGATCTCAGTTTTTTGAATGTTGATTTTAAGCCAAGTTTTTCACTATCCTCTTTTTCCTTTATCAAGAGACTCTTGCTTCTCTTTGCTTTCTGCCATTAAAGGGATATCATCTGCATATATGAGGTTGTTGATATTTCTCCAGGCACTCTTGATTCTACCTTTTGATTTATCCAGTCTGGCGTTTTTGCATAATGTACTTGTATATAAGTTAAAAGATCAAGGTGACAATATACAACCTTGACATTCTTTTTTTCCAATTTGGAACCCGTCTGTTGTTCTACCTCTGGTTCTAACTATTGCTTCTTGACCCACATACAGATTTCTCAAGAGACAAGTAAGGTGGTCTGGCATTCCCATCTCTTTAAGAATTTTCCACAGTTTGTTGTGGTACACACAGTTAAATACTTTAGCATAGTCCATGAAGCAGAAGTAGATCTTTCTTAATTCCCTTGTTTTTTCTATGATCCAGCATATGTTGGCAATTTGATCTCTGGTTCCTCTGCCTTTCTTAAATCCAGCTTGTACATTTGAAAATTCTATATTCATGTACTGCTGAAGCCTAGCTTGGAAGATATTGAGCAAAATCTTCTAACAGGTAAAATGAATTCAATTGTACAGTAATTTGAATTCTTTGGCATTGCCTTTCTTTAGGATTGAAATAAAAACTGACCTTTTCCAACCCTGTGGCCACTGCTGAATCTTCCAGATTTGCTGGCATATTAAGTGCATCACTTTCACAGCATCATCTTTTAGGATCTGAAATCGCTAGCTGGAATCCCATACCTCCACTGGCTTTGTTCGTCATAATGTCTCCTAAGGCTCACTTGACTTCACACTACAGGATGTCTGGTTCTAGGTGAGTGGCCACACCGTCGTGGTTATCCGTGCCTTTCAGAAATTTTTGTATAGTCCTTTTGTGTATTCTTGCCACTTCTTGGTATCTTCTGCTTTTGTTAGGTCCTTGCCATTTCTCTCATTTATTGTGCCCATCTTTGCATGAAATGCCCCCCTGAATCTCTAATTTTCTTGAAGAGATCTCCAGTTTTCCCCATTCTATTGTTTTTCTCTATTTCTTTGCATTTTTCATTGAAGAAAATTTTCTTATCTTTCCTTGCTAGTCTCTAGGACTCTGCATTCAAGTGGGTATATATTTCCCTTTCTCACTTGCCTTTCACTTTTCTTCTTTTCTCAGCTATTTGTAAGGCCTTTTCAAACAACCACTTTGCTTTCTTGGATTTATTTTTCTTAGGGATGGTTTTGGTCACCACCTCTTATAGTTCCATGTTTTATGTAAATAAAATGTGATTTGGAAATGTTTCACAATGTGACTGTTGTGGCTGGTATGTCTGGAAACACATCTCTCAGTCAAGTCACTTTCGAACACAGCATCAGAGGTAATTTCTAATGAGGTATAAGAGATAATGATATTAAGTTATCAGAGTTAATGAATAAACATGCACAGGGCTTAGATTGCCAGATTTAGAAAATATAAATACAGAACACCAGGTTACATTTGAATTTCAGACCAACATGGAATCATGTGTGTGTGTGTGTGTGTGTGTGTCAAATATTACATGCATATGTACAAAAATATATTCATTATTTATATTAAATTTAAACTTAACAACTCCTTCTGAATTTTATCTGGTAATCTTACACAGGAAATTAGTATACAGCATAATATATTTTTTTAAGTAAAATGCTTCCCTCACAATATGACTTTTACTATACATGAACTATATCATTTTTTTAACTTTATCAATCCCTCAAGATCCTTGAAACTAGCTACTACCTATAAATGTGTTCATATGTTTTAGCAATGTGTAGTGCTAATTACTTTATAATTATTAGATCACTCATTCCAACTATTTTCTAATAATAACAATTATTTTTTAATAAAGCATAACAAACCTCTAGAGGTACACAAGATATTTATACAGTTCCTTGGTATTGTGAATCTTAATCCCTCCTTAAAGAGTCTGGGAATATATCTTAGATACTTTTATGTGTTATTTTTATATGTACATATTATTTTGCTATAAAATATGTTATATCATAGATGTCTATAACATTACATTGTATAAAATGCAAAATGATGGATGTCTCCACTAAATGTCATTTATCACATCATTCAGGTCAAGCATTCTACAGAGTTGCTGCCATCAGTAGTCAATATTTCATGGGAATGGAAACAAGGGCAAAACAACCCATCTTCATGGCAAATGAACTCATTTTAAGGGCAAGTAGTCAAGGACTACCTGCCATCATTTTTACTATGAGGTTCCTTGCACTTCACTCCAAAGGACAGCTTCCAGGATAAGTTAAATGATAGCACAGTTTAAGACAGAGTAATCATGTTATAATAGAGCCTTTAGTTTGAAAGCAACATGCATATCACTGGGCACTTCATTTAAGAGAACACAGTCCAAGGCATTCCTTAGAATCAGTTAGTCAAATCTGTTGTGTTTGAGACTGCATCATTCTTCCTGGTTATGTTCTGTTCTGCCTTCAAAGGACTTAAATGAGAGTGAAGTGAAGTTGCTCAGTCATGTCCGACTCTTTTCGACCCTGAGGATTGTAGCCTACCATGCTTCTCCATCCATGGGATTCTCTAGGCAAGAATACTGGAGTGGGTTACCATTTCCTTCTCCAGGGGATCTTCCTGACCCAGGGATCGAACCCAGATCTCCCGCATCAGAGGCAGATGCTTTAACCTCTGAACCACCTTCAGACTTCAAGATCTTCACAGTATCTCTCATTTTACTATCTCTCATTTTACGATATGCAAAACAAAAATACATATTTTTTTATCATTGTGACAGCAGTGGTGCTGGCACCACGTGAAATTTAAACTAGTATTTTGTCTTCATAAGAATTCTAGAAGGTCACTTGAGAATAGTTCCTTTCTAACTGCATTATGTAAGATTTTGCATATGGAAACAAGTTCTTAGAAATGTGTTACTAAACTTTTAGATCACAGTGAATTTCTCAGAGAAGCTGCAATTCTAAAATGAATTCTACGGCCATTAATATAAACTGGTCCAGAAAAAAAAAAAAAAGATACAGTTTTAGCTAAAACTTCTATGGAAAGTTTATCAGTATCTAAAAGAGAATGTTTTATGGGTGTAGTAGGAAGGAAAGAGAAATGTCACAGGCAAAGATTAAATCCATGATCCATATGGTTGGAAATCCTGGGTTGCAAATTCAAAAGGTAAGTGACTCAGTGTTGAAGCCTGACTTTTCACAAACTTTAGAGCACTCATTGTCATTGTACAAAGAATAAAGAAAGACACATATAAAAAGGCTTACTGCAAAAGCCAGAACTACTTAGAATACTTTAAAATAGACTAAAGTTCAAATTGTTTTAAAATGAATAGGAGTTTTTCAGTAGGAATTGAAAAAAAGCAAATCTATTGAAATTATTATTTTTTAAGTTTTATTTTACTTTGCAATACTGTATTGGTTTTGCCATCCATTGACATGAATCTGCCACAGGTGTATACAAGCTCCCAATCCTGAACCCCCCTGTCAAGATATGAAGTGGAAAAGAAAGTAAATGTTGCCAAGGGCTCTCAGTGACCCCAGCCCTGTGGGTCACAGAGGAGCTCCTCCCAAGGGTGGAGCTCAGACTAGTACAGGATTCACTGTGACAATAGGGGTTGTTATATGAGCAAGACATGTAAAAAGGAAATAAGGAGAATGACAATTTTTAGGTGTGAAAGCACTATTAATGAAAACTAATTGTGAGTGAAGATAAAAGAGAAAGTATGTCACCAAGCTCCATGAAATGTCATAACTGATAATAAATACAAACGATTCCCTTCCCATTCAACAATCATGAATACATAAGTAATCACAGTTACATTATTATGTTAGTGACAGTGAAATTTTCATCTCTTACCACATTTCTAGAGAACCGCTCTATTCTAGCCCTTTTGAAATCTTTGGGAATGATTCAAAATAAGTGCGAGGAGTTTTTACCATCAAATTCTCAGTAATCACTTAACATTTGTAATTGCTTTTGGTTGAAGAGGATACCAATTTAGCTCTCAATCAATGAAGAAAACATGAACTTATGCTATCACTTCATGTTACTTCAAATTCTGCTTCATTCCTTGACTGTTAAATTGTTTCATTGTGATTCTAAATATAGTTAGGCAAAAGGTATTTAAATCTTGAATCCTTGAGACTTGGAATGTTCCAGATAAACTACTTTATGGATTTGGGGTTTATTTCTCTGTTTGTTTTTTTGTATTTGCTATACTGTTTTTATTTTTGTTTTGTTTTGTTTACTGTTCTTTTAAAAATGTTTTTAATTGGAGGTAACTTGTTTTGTAATGTTGTGCTGCTTTCTGCTGTACAATCATATAAATCATCCAAATTATATATATATCAAATTGCCAATACCTGTTGGATCATTGAAAAAACTAGAAAGTTCCAGAAAAACATCTACTTCTGCTTCATTGAAGCTTTTGAAATATGTGGATCACACAAACTGTGGAAAATTCTTAACGAGATGGGAATATCAGACCACCTGACCTGCCTCCTGATAAATCTGTATGCAGGTCAAGAAGCAACAGTTAGAACTGGACATAGAACAACTGACTGGTTCCAAATTGGGAAAGGAGTATGTCAAGGCTGTATATTTTCACTGTGCTTATTTAACTTGTATGCAGGGTACATCAGGCAAGATACTGGGCTGGATGAAGCATAAGCTGGAATAGAGATTGCCAGAAAAAATAGCAAAAACCTCAGATACACAGATGACACCACCCTTATGGCAGAAAGCAAAGGAGAACTAAAGAGCCTCTTGATGAAAGTGAAAGAGAAGAGTGAAAAACCTGGCTTAAAACTCAACATTCAGAAAACTAAGATCATAGCATTTGGTCCCATCACTTCATGGCAAATAGATGGGGAAACAATGCACACAGTGACAAACTTTATTTTCTTGGGCTCCAAAATCATTGCAGATGGTGACTGAAGCCCTAAAATTAAAAGATGCTTCCTCCTTGGAATAAAATCTGTGATCAACCTAGACAGCATATCAAAAAGCAGAGGCATTACTTTTCCAACAAAGGTCCATCTAGTGAAGGCTATAGTTTTTCCAGTAGTCATGTATTGATGTGAGAATTGGAAAGCTGAGTGCTGAAGAATTGATGTTTTTGAACTGTGGGGTTGGAGAAGACTCTTGAGAGTCCCTTGGACTGCAAGGAGATGCAACCAGTCTATTCTAAAGGAAATCGGTCTTGAATATTCATTGGAAGAACTGAAGCTGAAGCTGAAATTCCAATACTTTGGCCACCTGATAGAAAGAACTGACTCACTGAAAAAGACACTGATGCTGGAAAAGATTGAAGGAAAGAACAGAAGGGGACAACTAGGATGAGATGATTGGATAGCATCACTGACTCGATGTGCATCATTTTGTGCACGCTCCAGGTGTTGGTGATGAACAGGAAAGCCTGGCATCCTACAGTCCATGGGGTCTCAAAGAGTCAGACAAGACTGAGCAACTGAACTGAACTGATACATATATCACCCCCTGCAGTCCCCAATCCCACACATTTAGGTCATCACAGAGTGCCAAGCTGGGCTCCCTGTGTTATACAGTAACTTCTCGTCAGTTATCTATTTTACACATGGTAGTATACATATATATATGTACATATATATACATATATATATATATGTGTGTGTGTATATATAAATATATATGTTGATAATACTTTCTCCATTTGTTCCACTCTTTCCTTCCCCTACTATGTACTCAAGACCATTCTCTACATCTATGTCTCCATTCCTTCCTTACAAATAAGTTCATCAGTACCATTTTGCTAGATTCCATAGTAGTAGTAGTGTTAGCTGCTCAGTCATATCTGACTCTTTGAGACCCCAAGGACTGTAGCCTGCAAGGTTCCTCTGTTTATGGAATTCTCCCGGCAAGAATACTGAATGGATTGCCAGTTTCTTCTTCAGTCTCCATTTCTCTCCTTTCAAATAGGTTTATCAGTATCATTTTTTTCTAGATTCCATATACATAGGTTAATATTCTATATTTCTCTTTATATTTCTACCTACCTTACTTCACTTCATATAACAAGCTTTAGTTTCATCCACCTCACTAGAATGGACTCAGATTTGTTCTTTTTTGGGGGCAAGTAGTATTCCATTGTATACATGTACCACATTTTCTTTGTAAATAGTGCTGCTATGATTGGCTTCATGTGTCTCTCTTTTTAAAAACAAATCATGTTTCAATTTATCTTAAATAAGTTGATATCCTCATTTGTTTACTATAGATTTTTTTTGTGGTTGTATGTATGTCAGTGCTCATTTATGGAAAACAAATAATATTAACTGGGGCTTTTGCTGCATTGGAACCTTAACTATGAAGGTACAGTAAATGACACCCACTTGTGGGTTTGATAACAGCCCCAGGAGGTCTGGGAACTTCCACTTGTGGACTCCCTCATGGTCATGGTCTGAGGAAAGATTTTCCTATGTAGCTTGATAGTCTGTGGTTTTACAAATGGTTTTAGATGTCTGCAATTTTGGAGGTTTTCTAAATGAATATGAAAGACATTGGTAATTACCTGGGATTTTAGAACCATTATGAAACAGATTTTTTAAAGTAGGACTAGATTTGCAAATGTGTTTTTGTTGATGTAGGCAATTTTGTGTACATGGAAGGAAGCAAGTGGTTGCAGAAGGGAAGTTAGTAAGATTTGGAGAGTGATTAAAGATAACAAACTTTCTTGTTCAAACTGTCATTCCTCTGATTTAAGCAACAATAGAGTCAACTTTGGTCATCCACTTCCCTTACCCCACATTTGGTCAGATTTTTGTAGATTACAAGTCTTCATGATGCTAATCACAGCCCACAACTACATCCTCTATCCTTTTAAAAATCTGATTATACAATACCATACATTTCATACTTCAGTGGTTTATCATCACCATAAACATAAAAATCAAATTACTAAGCTCTTTATGCTATAATCTCAGCCTTTCTAGCTTCATGTACCATCGAAGCTTCCCTGGTGGCTCAGAGGTTAAAACGTCTGCCTAGAATGTGGGAGACCAGGGTTTGATCCCTGGGTTGGGAAGATCCCCTGGAGAAGGAAATGGCAACCTACTCCAGTACTCTTGCCTGGAGAATCTCATGGAGGAAGGAGCCTCGTAGGCTACAGTCCATGGGGTCACAAAGAGTCGGACACGACTGAGTGACTTCACTTTCACTTTTCACCATCGGAGTATACACTTCTGCCATAACAAATGACCTGCTGTTTCCTAGCAAGTCTATGCCTTCATGGAATTCTCTTATGTCTTCCCTTGTTCTACCTCTCTGAAATTAGTTTGAAATCCGTCAGCGTACACACACACACACACACACACACACACACACACATCTTTCTTTCTTTTTGTCTTGAAGAACATCATTCATGCCTCTATAACAGCATTCACACACCTGAATTGGAACTATTTATTTGAATATTTGTTCTCCCCACTAACAAAGTGAAAATATCCAACTCTTTACAAACATAAAGACTTTAGCCTCTGTCCATGGAATTCACCAGGCAAGAATATTGGAGTGGTTAGCGATTCCTTTCTCCAGATTTTCTCAGCTGAACCCAGGGATTGAATCCAGGTCTCCTGCATTGCAGCCAGATTCCTTACCATCTAAACCACCAGGGAAGCCTTCCCCACTAACAAATGTACTTTCAAATCAAAGGCACTCTAGGCAACATCACTTGTTCTTGGGGTTGGCCAGTCACTCAATACAAGTTTGATGGATGGATGAACAATGATGTCTCTACATAAAAATCAAGGAGACCTACGTCTTGTTTCTTACATTATTTGAAGTTTCATCAATTAAAACAAAAGACACAGAATTACAAAAAAAAATGTAATATAAATTTTTGATATTTATTAACTTACTGCTTTTTAAAAGTCAGCCACTTACATTAGTAATCACTGCTGAAGTTCAAAAGCAAAACCTTTTCACTTTAAACTCTCGTGAAGTTGCTCAGTCATGTCCAACTATTTTCAGTCCCGTGGACTGTAACCTACCAAGCTCCTCTGTCCATGAAATTTTCCAGGCAAGAGTACTGGAGTGGATTGCCATTTCCTTCTCCAGGGGACCTTCTCAACCCAGGGATCAAACCCAGGTCTCCCACATTCTAGGCAGACGTTTTAACCTCTGAGCCACCAGGGAAGCCTTTAAACTATTATGTCATTAAATTAGAACCATGATTCGGTAAAAGGAAAAGACTGCTTCAGAAGAAGTTAAGAACTCAAAAACTTTCCCTCACTATGTGTATATTCTTATTTATTTGCCTAACTTTTGTTAATTTATAAATGTGAATCTGTAATTATGTGATTTAAGGATAAAATGTATTATCAAATATTTAATGTAATTCAAAGAGGGAAGTTAAAGTGAAAGTCATTCAGTCGTGTCTGACTCTTTGCAGCCCTGTGGACTATACAGTCCATGGAATTATCCAGGCCAGAATACTGGAGTGGGTAGCTGTTCCCTTCTCCAGGGGACCTTCCCAACCCAGGAATCGAACCCAGGTCTCTCACTTTGAATTGCTGTCAAATAATGAAAATAATTTGAAAAGTATTCACATTTCATCTTAATGAAAGCTAAGAATTGATTTTATGCTCAATATCTCAAATTTTCATGAAGGAAAGATGTCCATGAAGGAAAGATCATGAAAAATTATTCCTAAAATCTATTTCTATTTAACTTCTAGAAATGTATGCATTTTCAAGCAAGGACAGAGAATATAGATCTAAATAACTTAAATTACAAATATATCACTAGTATTTTGCCTTTACATGTATTCATCATAAGTAGACATTTTTTAATATGACGATTATCTGTAGTATTACCACTGTTTGTTTATCCTAATTTTTACAATTAAAAAAAAAAAAGTAACCCTGACACTTTATGATGAAAGATCAAAGAACTCAAACTATGATGATGATAAAGCATATAATCATTTTTAAATGCCTAAGAATTTGTGAAAGATTAGTTACAGCTTTTCCATTCTGATTTATAATTCAACACTATAAATGAAGTTCTTGATCACGTGGATAAACAGATTGCAGTGATAGAAGAGGAGGAAGTCTGTTTCAGGAAAGATCTAATGTAGTAGATTTTCACTTACAGATGGTCCCTGACTTATTTACAGATGGTTCAACTGACTTAATTACAGATGGTTCAACTTTATGATGGCAAGACAACTACACACATTCAGTAGAAACTTCACTTTTAGAATTTAAAACTTTGATCTTTTCTTGGACTGGTGACATATAGTTCTATATCTAGTGATGCTGGGCAGTTCAGCTCCCAGTGAACCACAAGATCATGAGGCTAAACAGCTGATATACTTACAAGCATTTGAGATCCAGCCAACAGTTCTGTTCTGTTTTGTTGTTGTTGTTTGTTTGTTTTAACTTTCAGCATGGTATTCAATTAACTACATGAAAAATTCAACATCTTTTTATAAATCAGGCTTTTCAATGCATAATTTGCTCCACGAATATTCTGAGCATGTTTAAAGTGGGTTAGGCTAAGTTGTGATGTCTAATAGATTAGGTGTATTCAATGCCGTTTTGAATTACTATATTTTCAATTTACAATGGGTTTATTGGGATGTAATCTCACTATAAACTTAGTAAGATTCATACATCTAAGTAGAATAATTTATTGCATACTACTTGTAGTACTATTAATTTGAACAATCAATACACCAGACATGTGAACTAACAATGTGATTTGACATGCAAACACACATTCACATCTTTGAAATTTTACAACTTGAAGTTTCATATGTAGGGGACTTAATGCTTCCTTTATAGAGGGAAATGATTTTTTTTTTCAGGATAAAATGGTCTAAATAAATATAGAAAAAAACTGCATTTCAAGTATATTTTCTTTTAAAATCTTGATATGTTAAACAAAACATATCCTAAAGTATGCACCATTCTGTCCCGCAATATATTCCTCCTGACATACATTCCTCCTGACATACTCATGAAATACCTGCTCAACAAATATTTATTGGGTATCCACTCTTCCAGGCTTTATACAAGCAGGTAGTATTATTTTCATTCCATTAGAGATATGTGTCCTGAATTAAGAGTGCTTCCTAGGCCAAATAATTTATACTTATCAAATCTATTTTTAATGGAGGGAAAAAAAAAACTAGTACTAAAAGTCCTGACAACTTAACATGCTAAATGGAAATCTTAGAAATAATATAATGGAAAGAAATAATCGCATCTGAAAGCAGTATGCCTTACAATAATAAAAGAGAGAAACTTAGAAAACTGCCTTTATTATTGAAATGGGCTATTAGCTTAAAGAAATTATCAAAAATATATAAGGCATAATTTGTTGGGTGTTAAAGAAATAGGATTTGTGCTCCCTGAATTAAATCTGATAAATTCAATATAAGCATTCCAGTCTCAGGGCTGCACAGACCCTAGATGTACAAAGAAGAATTTCCTTATTTGATGCAACTGATGAAAATACCCTAGATCACAATGTTCCAAACTCTCTTCCATGATATTCTAAGGTTGGGCAGGATTAGAGCTGTTTGGCTACTGGGCCAGTTTTTAATATACGTCTTTTTTGAGGTAACATATCTCAATTTTCAATAGAATTCACACGTTAGCTAACAAAATTCTATTAGCAAATATGTTCAGTGGAAGAAAAAATATCTATATCAATAAATATGGAACCCACTTGTTGCCTTGGAACTTTCATGTATCTGAATAAATGTCAGAACTTCAGTTACCTAAGCCTACTCTCTGAGAACCAGAACATTTCTAAAAAACTAGGCATTGACTTCAGTCCTAAGTGGCTCTCCCCCGTCATCCCAGTGCCTTCCTCCACCACAGAATAACATTATCATTATTTCAAAAAGTTTGCCTTTACAGCTGCTCTAAGCTCACCTTCAAAATACTCTGGCTGAAACAATATTTCAGACAATGAATTGTACACCAAGCTAACTAGAGTCAATTGGTGTATCTTTATGGGAGTTTCTTGCTGACCATAACGAGCTTTTGAGATACCTAAAAATTCTAAAGCCTAGCCTTTTGTCTGTCCAAGGAGCTCTCAGTATGACCTGAAATTCCAAAAGTAGCATTTTTCTCCAAGCCTCCAAATCTCTCTATAGATTTTTTTCCATTCTCCTGACAATTTCCACTCCTTAAATTAATATTTTTGAAAAAAAAAGCATCCATGAAATTAACAGTGATACTAGTCAATGTAATAACTCCAATCAGTGCTTTGTTATCTGTGTGTAAAATGGTAAAAGGGATATTTGCCCATTTGCGTGATCTGACCCAGTGCTATGACAGACTAAAATGAACAGTAAAAGAGAGGAAGATGTGAATAGAAAAGGGAGGGGAAAGATGGGAAAACGAAAGATAAAGCTAATCCACATAAATGTGAATATGTTCCTGCCTAACTTGCCAAGGATAGGGTCTTTGGACAGATATTATGAATAACAGTGCCACCAAAAATTAAAGTGAGACCATATCTTAAAATGTCCAAACACATAATTAAGCATCTGATGTGGTGACAATGGAAGACATTTAGATTTTATAAGGAGCAGGAACTTTCAGGACTCTGAGAAATGCTAAAGGAGAAAGACATTAGTGGTTGGAGAAAGATCTGCTGACGAATGGCAATGGTGATAGAAATGAAAGATGAGGATGGAAAAGAGAAGTATTTTGCAGATATAATTGCCAGAACCTGACAAATGAGGAAACTAAAGTGCAGCAATACATGTTTACTTTCTATTTTAAATGAAAAACAGCTACAAGAAACACAGAACTGTATGGCTGTCTTAGATTTGGATCTGACTACACTGAATTTTGTAGAACAGAGAGGGCATAAATTCATTTGACAGAAAGAGAGACAAGAAACTCCAAAGAGATTTTTTGAAGCTGAGGAAAATGGACAAGGCTGGATTTGTGCATCAGGGATGCATGAACACAGTGCTGATAGCTAAGCCTTAGGGGTAGATCCAGTTACCCAAGGGGAAAACACTAAGTCAATACAGAAGGCCAATGTCAGAAATTTAAGGTACTCATATTTAATGAGAGTCAAACAGGAAAATGAACAAATAAAAGAAAGCAGGGAAGAATGCCAAAGTTTCATCATCACAGATGACAAAAGGGATGAAAGTACCCCGAAGAGGATGGAAAAGCATTGCAGAAGAGGTGGAGGCTGGCAGAGGTGGCACTTGGCTGACTCTGACAAAGCAGTAAAAATGAAGTACAGAAAAACTTATCTGTAACTCCTAAAAAACTGAAAATTTCAGTTACAGAAGATAAGGCTCAGAGAATATCTAGTAACACTTTGTAGGAGTTCTACTATACAGAATATTATAATTAGGCCTGGAGATGCTTTCAAGAATATTCTTTAAGAATATTCAATGTAGGCCTGGAGAAAGACACTAACTGTGAAATGCAACTCAATTAGACATAATTACAAGAATATTTTAATGTTTACAAATATAAGACTTCCAAAAGAGATCTTTAAAATTGTTAATAGATGTTTATCTTTCTGTAGAAGGAGTGGTTGGACACAAGTAATCCCATGTTGGAATCTGTAATTTTATCTCTGTCAGTGAGGCTGAATGTTGTTCTGTCTTAGGAGTGGAATACAGTAATTCTCCTAGATATGAACAAGTTGCACTCCAAGAGCACATTCATAAGTCCAATTTAAGTCCAACAAAGTTAGCTGAGGTATTCAACATACACAATTGACTATACAGTATTATATTGTATAGTAGATAGCATAATAGGCTGATAATTTTCACAAAAGCGATACATAAAAAAACAAACACAAAAAATAAACATTTTCATTCATGTTGTTGTCCAGCCACTCAGTTGTTTCCAACTCTTTGCAACCTCATAGACTGCAATACACCAGGCTACTCTGTCCTTCACCATCTCCTGGAGCTTGCTCAAACTCATGTCCATTGAGTCAGTGATGACTTCCAACCATCTTCTGTCATCTCCTTCTCTTAGTGGTTTCAATCTTTCCCAGCCTCAGGTTTTTTTTCTAATGAGAAGGAACGTCTCATTAGGTGGCCAAAATCTTGGAGTTTCAGCCAGCGTCAGTCCTTCCAGTGAATATTCAGGACTGGTTTCCTTTAGGATTGACTGGTTTGATCTCCTTGCAGTCCAAAAAACTCAAGAGTCTTCTCCAACACCACAGTTCAAAACCATCAGTTCTTCAGACCTCAGCCTTCTTTATGGTCCAACTCACATCCATACATGACTACTGGAAAAAACATAGTTTGCTGATATGGACTTTTGTGGGCAAAGTAATGTATCTGCTTTTTAATATGCTGTCTAGGATTATCATAGTTTATCTTCCAAGGAGCAAGCATCTTTTAATTTCATGGCTGAAATCATCATCTGCAGTGATTTTGGAGCCCAAGAAAATAAAGTTTGTCAGTTTCCATTGTTTATTCATCTATTTGCCATGTAATGATGGGACTGGATGCCATGATCTTTGTTTCTTAAAAGTTGAATTTTAAGCCAGATTCTTCACTCTCTTCTTTCATCTTCATCAAGAAGCTCTTTAGTTCCTCTTCACTTTCTGCCATAAAAGTGGTATCATCTTCTTACCTGTGGTTATTGACATTTATCCTGGCAATCTTGATTCCAGGTTGTGCTTCACCCAGTCCAGCATCTTGCATGATGTGCTCTGCATAAAAGTTAAATAAACAGACTTTTATACTTCAATAAAATAAAAATGTTTTAAAATATCAAAAGAAAGTTCAATAAACAGGGTGACTATATCCATTCTTGACATATTCCTTTCCCAATTTGGAACCAGTTGTTCCATGTCCAGTTCTAACTGTTGCTTCTTGACTTGCATATACATTTCTCAGGAGACAGGTAAAGTGTTCTTCTATTCCTGTCTCTAAGAATTTTCCCCAGTTTCTTGTGATTCACAAAGGGTTTAGTGTAGTTAGTGAAGCAGACATAGATGTTTCTCTGGAATTCTCTTGCATTTTCTATGATCCAATGGATGTTAGAAATTTGATCTCTGATTCCTCTGCCTTTTCTAAATCCACCTTGAAAAACTGGAATTTTTCAGTTCATATACTGTTGAAGCCTAACTTGGAGAATTTTGAACATTACTTTATTAGCATGTGAAGTGAGGGCAATTGTATGGTAGTTTATATATTCTTTGGCATTGCCTTTCTTTGGAACAGGAATGAAAACTGACCTTTTCCAGTCCTGTGCCCACTGCTGAGTTTACCAAATTTGCTGGCATATTGAATGTATCCCTTTCACAGGATCTTCATTCAGGACTTGAAAGAGCTCAACTGAAATTCTATCACCTCCACTAGCTTTGTTTGTAGTGATGCTTCCTAAGGCCCACTTGGCTTCACACTCCAAGATGTCTGGTTCTAGGTGAGTGATCACACCATCATGGTTATCTGGGTTGTGAAGATATTTTTTGCATAGTTCTGTGTATTCTTGCCATCTCTTCTTAATACCTTCTGCTTATGTTAGGTCCATACTATTTCTGTTCTTTATTGAGTCCATCTTTTCATGAAATGTTCCCTTGGTGTCTCTCATTCTCTTGAAGAGATCTCTAGTCTTTCTCATTCTATTATTTTCCTCTATTTCTTTGCATTGTTCACTTAGGCATCCTCTCTTTTCTCTCCTTGCTATTCTTTGGAACTCTGTATACAGATGAGTATTTATTTCCTTTTCTCCTTTGCCTTCCACTTCTCTTTTCTCAAATATTTGTAAGGCCTCTTCAGACAACCATTTTGTCTTTTAATATTTCTTTTTAATGGAGATGGTTTTGATCACTGCTTCCTGCACAATGTATGAACCTCCATCCATAGTTCTTCAGGCACTCCTGTCCATCTGATCTAATCTCTTAAATTTATTTGCCACTTCTACTGTATAATTGTAAGATATTTTATTTAGGTCTTACCTAAATAGCCTAGTGGTTTTCTCTACTTTCTTCTACTTAAGTCTGAATTTGGAAATAAGGAGGTCATGATCGGAGCCATAGTCAGCTCCCAGTCTTGTTTTTGATGGCTATATGGAGTTTCTGTATAATTAATCTGATTTTGGTATTGATCATCTAGTGTTGTCCATGTGTAGAGTCATCTCTTGTGTTGTTAGAAGAGAGTATTTGCTATGACCAGTGCATTCTCTTGGCAAAACTCTGTTAACCTTTTCCTTGCTTCATTTTGTATTCCAAGGTCAAACTTGCCTGTTACTCCAGGTATCTCCTGACATCCTACCTTTGCATTCCAGTCCCCTATGATGAAAAATACATCTTTTGGGGGTATTAGTTCTAGAAGGTCTTGGTCTTCACAGAACTGTTCAACTTCAGCTTCTTTGGCATTAATGTTTGGGGAGTAGACTTGGATTACTGTGATACTGAATGGTTTGCCTTGGAAAAATACTGAAATCATTCTGTCATTTTTGAGACTGTACCCATGTACTACATTTCAGACTCTTTTGTTGACTATAAGGGTTACATTTCTTCTAAGGGATTCTTGCTCATAGTAGATTATAATGGTCATCTGAATTAAATTCATGCATTCTGGTCCATTTTAGTTCACTGATTCCTAAAAAGTTGATGTTATTTCCTATTTGACCACTTCAGATTTACCTTGATATACCATGGGCTTAATATTCCAGGTTCCTATGCAATATTGTTCTTTGGCGTATTGGACTTCTATCACCAGACACATTCACAACTGGGTGTTGTTTTTGCTTTGGCTCAACTTCTTCATTTCTTCTGGAGCTATTTCACCACTTTTCTCCAATAGCATATTAGGCAGCTTCTGACCTGGGAAGTTTATCTTTCAGTGTTTTGTTTTGTTTTGTTTTTTTGCTTTTTCATGCTGTTCATACTGCTTTTAGCCTTACAGTACTTTGCAAAGTACAGTACAGTACCAGCTATGTCACATCTGCTTTTATGCTTGCTTCCAGACATCCTGGGCTTGAAATAAAGATACTGTACAGTATCTATACAGTGTACAGTAGGTTAAAGTACACAAAAACACAACAACTTATACAAGATATAATCACATGACAATGTATGCCAGATATATGAACTAACATGTGATTGGACATGCAAATGCATGTCACAGCTTTGAAAGCTCACAATTTGAAGATTTATTTATGGAGGACTTACCGTACTGCATGCCCACAGGTGAATATACATATTGTTTGTTGTATGTCTCATGTTTGTCTTCCTTCTCTCCATAAGGGCCTCCCTGGAGCTGGGCAGGACCCTATCTGCCTTATGATTTGTGGCTAAACATTATCGTTTATTTCTGTCTAATAATCTTAAGAAACTAAAATATTAAATGAATACATGTTTCTCTTTTAAGAAGACTGTCTTTATGGGTGAGAAAAAGTACTTTCTAGAAGCACCCAAAGGATAGGGGCAAGCTTCAACAGATTTAACTTTCTGAGTCTTTGCTTCTTTCTCTTCATCCTTCATATCTCAGAGAATGAAATGAATTATCAGTGATATGGTGTGAGGACCATCTCATCTCTTTGTTCTTGACCAAAGAAGGTGTTCAAAAACCACCATTCTTCATCCCTACTTGGAATTTTAGTAATGCCCTTTAACCTGCTCTTGGACCACACAAGTAATCTTAAAGAAGCACACAGCTGGTGGCGTTTGACTTCACTCCACCAAGCCCATCTCCTGAACCTTGCCACCAACACACACCCAGATACACTTCAGGTCTGGGATCTTAAGTGAAATTCACAGGGATAAAGTAAAGGGAGTTTTATTTTCTTAGGTGCTATTAGAAAAGAAAAAAATTAAAGCCTTTTTGAGCATTACTGTGATGAGTCCTCAGTGAGTGCTGAGTCAGAAAGTCCCCCTACCCCTTATTCATTATTGGCAACAACAAGTTGACATGCTATTTAATCCCTTCCAAATGGACTACTGTGAGTTATTTCATTCTAAAACACTTTCTTAAAAGCAATGAAATTAAGAACGAATCCCCCAAAACTGGAAGACTGCAAACGATGCAACAGTAGAGAAGCTTGCAATTAGGATGATAAATAGAAGATTGCAAAAGAGATGTCATAAACTCTGTTAAATAATTAGCTATAACAAGAGTGAGAAAAACAAGTATAAATGTCCTTGAAGATAATCTGAACAAGTTGCAGAAGAAAAATGCAAACTGTGAGGTCCCTAGGCACAGTGGATTACATGCCAAAGAAAACCAAGCCAGGATGTGCTACTAATATAAAACTTTCACTATACCACAAGTACATTTAGAAATAAGTAACATGTGCCCCCCTGCCCCGTGACTTCTCCTGCCACTTCTTCATATCTTTACTAATTTTGAAACTATTTAATCAGTTAGTAGCTGTAGTTGAATATGACTCAGAGTTTTTCAAGGAAAATTTCTGAGAATTTATACAAATTCTCAAGGAGTTACCTATCTTGCATTTCAATTGTTAATTCACTCCTGTAGAAATACATTAAATTGAAATGGATTGTGGCAAGGCACAAAGCAAGAAAACAATTTCCCCAAAGCACAATGAAAACACCTGTGATCCTAGAACTTATGAATGCTTCCTGAGTCCTTAAATACTCACTTCAAAATTTTATATTAAAAGAAGTTTACATTTTTGATGGATCACTTATATTTGCATATTAGGTCTTCATAATTATCCTTGAGAAGCAGACTTGTGTCTGTGGTTCCTGAATACACAGGTTTTTGTTGCTTTGGTTTGATTTGTGGGAAGAAGAAAGCTAAATTTAATAAATAAATTTTCACTTTTATTTAGAAAAGGTGATTTTTAGATATTTAGATTTTTGAAGAACCTGAATGCTTTCATCAGATTTGTGAATGCAGATACAGTCTGTTTCCAACATCTTTTGAAGACACCCAAACACACTGCTTTGGTTATAGTGGACAACCTGACTCATCAAGTTACACCTTAATTTACTCACTGAAAATTTAGTGTGCACTATACTTGTCAAACACTATCCTAAGAAATAGGAAACAATTGTGGTTCAAAAAATGCAAGATCTTTACCTTCAAGTGGATTGCACTCACAGTGGGAAGACAGATATTAATCAAATAAGTACAATATACATATAAAAGTTACTGGTACAAAAATTGCAAGCTATGAATAAGTGCTATGAAGGAAAAAGACAGCCTATTTTGAGAATGGTTAACATTGTTGAGCAGTGGATCCAGGATGAAGCCACCATTTAGCAGAAATCTGACAAAAAAATAAAAGCAGGGCTCCAAAAGCAGGCAGAAATGTTCAGATAGGAAAAAACTAAATATTGGAAAGATAATATGGGGAAAATATCAGGGTGAAATACTTTACAAATAAGAGAGGAAATCAGAACACCTGGCTCCTACTCCAGAGGCAAAGTAATTAACAACATGAGGAAATGAGGATGCTGAGAATAAGGTGAAAATGAGGATGCTGAGAATAAGGTGAACATCTCCAAATTGAAAACCTCATGCTTTCATGACTAGTCTTCACCTCAAAGATTGGTGAGTTGATGTTTTTCATGTTTTGCAAAATAGGAAAGTATCTTATTTATTTTGCGTAAACCACATTTAATATTGTATTAAACAAGAACTACATTGAAAACATCTTTATGATTTTATATGTGTAGTTAGAATTATAAAATAACACACAAAAGAATAATACTGAAGTATTTAAAATAATAACTGACTTCAAATATTTAATAATGTTTTGAACAATTAAGATAGTGTTACCATCTGTTATTAATGTATATATGTCTCATTCACAAGCAACTAATCAAAGTGAAATGATGCTATTGTCATGGTATTTGAAATTAAGATGTGATTAAAAGAGAAAACTAAACATATCCAGGAAGTTTAATTCCCCAGAATGTATCACTGTCAGAAAAACTCACTCCAAGGGCTGTAGTCTCCAGATTTGTTCACCTTTCCTTAACATGTTAGGAATATTATAATTCATTTAAAAAGAAAATTCATCAATGAAACTTATCAGTGGGCTTCCCTGGTGTCTCAGTTGGTAAAGAATCTGCCTGAAATGTGGGAGACCTGAGTTCTATCCCTGGGATGGGAAGATCCCCTGGAAAAGGGAACAGCTACCCACTTTAGTGTTCTTGCCTATAGAATCCCATGGACAGTGAATCCTGGCAGGCTATAGTCCATGGTCATGGACATGACTGAGTGATTAAGCACAGGACATACAGCACAAACTCATCAATATCACTAACATTTTTATACAGTTGAAAGTCTTTACTTTTTATTAGAATTATAGAATTCTAGTAAGTCTTGAGAAATTATCTACAAAATCAATTAATATCATATTTTAAGAAGAAACTGTTCCAGAAGGAAAAGGTGAATGGTCAAGGTCAGAGTCCAAGTCAGAAACCAAGTCTTGTTGCATAGTTGCCAAATTAGATTATAATCAATATTTGTAACAGAGGGTAAAATATCCTTTAAATTGAAGTGGGCAAATGGTGATTGAGAGATAAATGAACATTTTAATGTAAGTCAATGCACATCTAAAAAGTTTATTAGTTCTTTTATGCCCATCTATCACCTATCTAGAAAAGAGAGACAATATTTAATAAAATAAAAAGAGAAAATATTAATTTAACCTCTTATACAAAAGTTCTTGATTATAAGCTATGTAGTCAAGATGCCAGAAATTAATCATCACCAGTGACAACATCTATTCACTGAATAATTTTAAATGGAGAGAGAAGTTTCATGCTAATTTTCTATATTTTAAAAAATATTTTCTTACACTATGAGCCTGTAATCCTTCTGTCCTTAGATTTGGAAGAATAGGAAAAACTCTTGCTTGAGCAAAAAATCTAAAAGTTTTGGGTGGACTAGAAACTAGACTCCCTCACTACTCACAATTCATGCCTTGTCCAACAAAATATAGCTTTTCTGGATTTTTGAACCAAAATCAGAACCCTCAGATAAATTTATAAATCTAGGGAACAGGAAAAAAACTGAGCTGTGCTTCTCAAACATTAAACAACAGCAACAACAACAACAAAACAAACAAAAAATACCTCCAGTATTTAGGTAGACAAAGCTTCCAGAGGTCTTATATCCTTACAGGCCAGCATGGTAAGGGAGTAACCTGATGAACTCTGATGCATTTAAAGAGGTTGAATATGAAAGGGCTCTGAGTTCAGGAAAGAAAGGGAAAATTAACAACAGTGGGTTCACTCCTCCAAGGCTGAAATAAAATGATGGATGACATATTTGTGGTCCATGAGTGGATGTGCAGTCAGTCCCAACAATCCCTGTCTTACCTCATTGCCACCTACCTCCCATCCCCAAACCCCTGTGCAAAAGAAAGAGAAAGCCTAAACCTAATGCCATTTCTTTTCTACTCCCAGGAGTGGAGATCTCAGTGAGAAATTAAGTTCAACAACAAGAGAAATATTCTGTTTTTGAATTGAAACTGTCATCCTCTACATAAGGGACTATGCTAATTGCTAAAAGTATAGATTAATTTAAAAACAGATGATGCTCTTAAATTGGTGCTGTTATTAGGAGTCAGAGTACAGGCACACAAAAGTAAACAAAAATATAGGGTAACATGTATTGTAACAAGATCAAGAAGTTCTAAGATGATGTGAGCTCAACATTCAAGTCTTCAAAACTATTGTGCTGCAGTGCTTTCAAATCATTTGTCTTCATTCACTTATTGGCCCCTTGAGCCTACTATATATCTCAGGTTTGTCTTGTAATTATATCAGCTCTTTTATATTTACCAGATGAAGTAACTATACACTAATGAATATAAAGCAATACACGAGAAAAGCTGGAATGACAGGACTAGGAAATATGCCTCTCTACATAGAGTACTTAGATCAAGCATCCTTTCAAAAATCACAAGCCATAATATCATATCATCAATTCTGAGTAGAAAGAAAATCAATGATGTACTGATTTGACATAATTCTCAGAGGATCTTGATATTTCATTAAAGGCTAGCATTGAGAGTGCAATAATCAGCAAGCATTAACTGAGAGCTTATACTTGCACTAAACTATGAAGCGAATTTGGGGGACAAATAACCTGCTATTTTCCTTTCTGGATTCCATGATAAAGGAATCAGTCGGGAACGGTACTGATGGAATGGTAATTGATGGAATCTACAGATTTCAAATCACACTCTAAAAATGCAAGTGTGTAAAGTGATCATTTTCTTAGAAAATCAGCTCACTTTGCAATCTTTCTACTTCTCTGTTTACCCAAGCCTCCAGGAGAGATCGGTTTATTAAATGGAATTATTACAACTGCAATTATTTAGGGGGAAAAGGTATAGTTTTCTAACTGTATGATTTCATGAAGTGATCACAGGATAAGAAACAGAAAAAAAGAGGATTATCTTGGCATTATATAAAAATGCCATATTAGTAAATATAACTGAAAATAGATGGAGAGATAATAAAAACTACATTGTGCAAGTGAAAGTCACTCAGTCATGTCTGAATCTTTGTGACCCATGATATACACTTCTCCAGGGATATTGGGCAAAGACAGCATCAATTTAGGCATAAAGAAAAATTAAGCCACAAGAATAAATAAACTTGAAAGCATGACAAAAATATAGTTATATAGAATTAGCTGCCTTAGATATTTTTAAAGAAAGTGTATTTTACCACTGTTGTTTAGTTGCTCAGTCAAGTCTGATTCTTTTTCGAGTCCACAAGTCTCCTCTGTCCATGGGATTTCCCAGGCAAGAATATTGGAGTGCTTTGCCATTTCATTCTCCACGGGGTCTTCCCAACATAGGGACTGAACCCACATCACCTTCAGTGACAGGTGGATTCTTTAGCACTGAGCCACCATGGAAACCCCATTTTACCGTTCAGTTCAGTCACTCAGTTGTGTCCAACTCTTTGTGACCCCAGGACTGCAGCACACCAGGCCTCCCTGTCCATCATCAACTCCCAGAATTTACTCAAACTCATGTCCATTGAGTTAGTTATGCAATCCAACCATCTCATCCTCTGCCATCCCCTTCTCCTTCTGCCTTCAATCTTTCCCACCATCAAGGTCTTTTCAAATGAGTCATTCTTTGCATCAGGTGGCCAAAGTATTGGAGTTTCCGCTTCAGCATCAGTCTTGCCAATGAATATTCAGGACTGATTTCCTCTAGGATGGACTGGTTGGATCTCCTTTCTGTCCAAGGGACTCTCAAGAGTCTTCTCTAACACCCTAGTTCAAAAGCAGCAGTTCTTTGGTGCTCAGTTTTCTTTATTGTCCAACTCTCACATCCATACATGACTACTGGAAAAACCACAGCTTTAACTAGATGAACCTTTGTTGGCAAAGTAATATCTCTCCTTTTCAATATGCTGTCTAGGTTGGTCATACTTTTCTTTCAAGGAGCAAGAATTTTTTCAGTTCAGTTCAGTAATTTCTTTTTAATTTCATGGCTGCAGTCACCATCTGCAGTGATTTTGGAGCCCCCAAACCTAAAGTCTGTCACTGTGTTCATTATTTTTCCATCTATTTGCCATGAAGTAATTGGACCAGATGCCATGATCTTTATTTTCTGAACGTTGAGTTTTAAGGCAACTTTTTCACTCTCCTCTTTCACTTTCATCAAGAGGCTCTTTAGTTCTTCTTTGCTTTCTGCCATAAGGGTAGTGTCACCTGCATATCTAAAGTTATCGATATGTCTCCTGGCAATCTTGATTCTAGCGTATGCTTCATCCAGTCCAGCGTTTCTCATGATGTACTACGCATATAAGTTAAATAAACACGGTGATAATTTACAGCCTTGACATACCCTTTTTCCTGATTTGGAATCAGTCTCTAGTTCCATGTCCAGTTCTAACTGTTGTTTCCTGACCTACAGATGAATTTCTCAGGAGGCAGGTCAGCTGGTATGGTATTCCCATCTCTTTCAGAATTTTCCACACTTTGTTGTGATCCACACAGTCAAAGGCTTTGGCATAGAAAATAAAGAAAAGGCAGATGTTTTTCTGGAACTCTCTTGCTTTTTCGATGATCCAGTGGATTTTGGCAATTTTATCTCTGGTTCCTCTGCTTTTTCTAAATCCAGCTTGAACATCTGGAAGCTCACAATTTACATACTTTGAAGCCTGGCTTGGATAATTTTGACATTACTTTGGTAGCATGAGAGATGAGTACAATCGTGCGGTAGTTTGAGCATTCTTTGGCATTGCCTTTCTTTGGGATTGGAATGAAAACTGACCTTTTCCACTACTGTGGCCACTGCTGAGTTTTCCAAATCTACTGGAATATTGACTGCAACACTTTCACAGCATCATCTTTCAGGATTTGAAATAACTAAACTGGAATTCCATCACTTCCACTACCTTTGTTTGCAGTGATGCTTTCTAAGGCCCACTTGACTTCACATTCCAGAATGTCTGGCTCTAGGTGAGTGATCACACCATCGTGATTATCTAGGTAGTTTGAGCATTCTTTGGCATTGCCTTTCTTTGGGATTGGAATGAAAACTGACCTTTTCCACTACTGTGGCCACTGCTGAGTTTTCCAAATCTACTGGAATATTGACTGCAACACTTTCACAGCATCATCTTTCAGGATTTGAAATAACTAAACTGGAATTCCATCACTTCCACTACCTTTGTTTGCAGTGATGCTTTCTAAGGCCCACTTGACTTCACATTCCAGAATGTCTGGCTCTAGGTGAGTGATCACACCATCATGATTATCTAGTGGTGTTTGGAAAAAAAAAATAAAAATTTTAATTCTTTTCTGTAATTCTGGAAAACAACCAAATACTGGTTAATTCATAACCAGGACTTAGTGTATGTGTTTACACATACAAGCTTGCGTGCTCAGTCACTTCAGTCATGTGTGACTCTTTGCAACCCTATGGACCATAGCCCACCAAGTTCCTCTGTCAATGGGATTCTCCAGGCAAGCATACTGGAGTGGGTTACCATGACCTCCTCCAGGGGATTCTCCCAACCCAGGGATAAACTCAAGTCTTCTATGTCAGGCAGATTCTTTACCACTGAGCCATCAGGGAAGCCCACATAGACATATACACATATTCATACATACATAGACTACATATACATATTCATATACATACATATACATATTCACAAATGATATATATACACACACATAGAGATTATATGTATATGTATCACATATGTGTGAATATACAAAAAGCAGGTTGGGTGAGTGTGTGTTCCTATCATATCTCAGCTTCTCTCTGTGTGTCTGCTCTCTTCTACTCTCTGTACTTCAGATAAAGTCAGTGGTAATGAGACCTTTTTGGTAGAAGCTTTCTCTGGGCCTGAGAATTGTTAGCAAGGCTAGAGTTGATGTGCCATGGGTCAAAATCTCACCTCTGAATCAAGAACATGAAGCACAATATTCTCAATCAGGGGGCTGGGTGCATGGTAGTATAATACGGAAAAGTATGATGGCAGGTATCACAACTCTTATGAATGAATAGGCTATGACTTGCTTTGTTGACACAGTTATATACACCCTAAGGACAGAAGCGATCCACATCTTCCTGCTCTTTTCTATTTCTATAGTCAAGGCTTAGCACAGCTCAATAACACAGTAACCAGCCAATAACTAGATGTGGAATTGAATCAAGTTCAACAGAATAAGGTCCATTTTATGGTATTCCCAAAGATTTTAAGAGGGGAAAGAAATAAACCAGAAATTGGATGTGTAGAAGGAATTTCTGGAGAAGCCAGAAAGTGGTAACTCTGTGCTTTTTTCAATTACTTAATAGTGAATCACAAATAACAATTACATTGTTTGCTCTTTTTCTGATGCGTGATATCTCTCTTATTGAAAAGTTGTGGTAAAACCAAACTCTGGCAGTGCCAAAATGAGCACATAAAATGATGTTCATTTTAAGTTGTTTCCAGATAATCAGAAAAAAATAGAATTTGAGTTTTACTGAAATACCTTGAGAAGAATGCCTTTCTATAAAGCACATGCTGATTTAAGAGGTCCTTAAAACTACTCTGTTTCTGAGAATGTGTTTTTATCTTTATAAGAAAATTAAAATTTATTTGCAACAGCAGATGATATATTTATTATTTCATGGTTTTTAATCCTTTACACTGTGTAACAATTTGCTCTGAAAGAAATTATTTAGTTGCTTAAAGCTACTACTCACAGCTCCTTAATTTTAAATCATTAAATGAAACAGTTGAAATATAGTTTCATAAGGAAACAGGGAAAAAAGCAAATGAGATCATTGAAAAAATATAAAAATATATTTATCACACAGAATTTAGAAATGTTTTCTAATAATGACAGTGGAGGATAAATAGTGATTCTTCTCCATTTAACAATTTGTGATAGTGAAAGTCACTCAGTTGTGTCCAACTCTTTGAGACCCCATGAACTATACAATCCATGGAGTTCTATAGAATACTAGAATGGGAATCCATTTTCTTCTCCAGGGGATCTTCCCAACCCAGGGATTGAACTCAGATCTTCTCCATTGCAGGTGGATTCTTTACCAGCTGAGCCACCAGGGAAGTCCAAGAATACTGGTGTGAGTAGCCTATTCCTTCTCCAGGGGAACTTCCCAACCCAGGAATTGAACTGGGGTCTCCTGCATTGCAGGCAGATTCTATAACAACTGAGCTACATTAAAACCTGAGATAGATTCAATTTCAAAAACCTAGTTCTAACATTATGTGCTCATGCTTTCCACTAAGAATATTTTCTTCTTATGAGGTTTTTCCTTAGAATTCATTTTAAAGGCTTCCAGGGAAAACAAAACAAAACAAGTAGAACCATTCCCAAAGCACTGTACATGTTACATTTGCCTCCAAGGACAAAGAAGTTGCTCTTTACTATTTATTTAGTATGCTAAAAGGTGAACCTTCTTGAAATAGTTATTGTTTTTAGTTGACTGTGCTCTCTATTCAACTGCAGACAGACATGTATTGAGGTATTACTTTGAGGATTACTTTCATAACATCTAAAATAAGTTCTTACTCACTCACTCACTTTCTAAAGTAACCCTAGTGCAGACAAAAGAAAAAGAAGATATAATAGGAATCTCGGTTATAGAAATAGTCTCTTTAGCTTTATGACTCAATATGAAAGTAATCAAAGTTAAACATTTTGGAATATTTTGGAATAGGATGCATACAACTACTGATGCTTCTACTATGCATATTTTAAAGAAAGAAAAATTAATTTTCTTAAAGTTTCAGTAACCAATTCTTCAAGAAACTTTTCCGCTGACCATCTGTCTAAACCATGTTTTTAAGTTCTGAAACATCTAAAAAGAGATCACTGTAGTTAATCTGCAGTTGCTATGGAATTAAGGGGAAAAATTATGGTTCCAAATATCATCTTGAGGAACATTAATCTTGGTGATTATTTTGTGTGTGAGAAATTGTTTTCATAATATGATTAGATGCAATTTCTTAAGAATTTGCAATCTCATCTGGGTTACATCCATTCCCCAAAATTTTGCTGCAGATGTTTTTTGCATAAGAAATACATATTTACATGAAGACTAGAAATTAAACTGTAACAATGTTTATGCATCAAATAAGAATCCTAGATAATACAATTAAATGTGTCATGAACTCTCCATGGGATGGAGAGGAGATTTATGGTTTTCTAATTAATGTTTCAAATGGTGATTCTCTTTTTCTTTTATTTTGGAGCTTTTTTTTTTTAAATTATTGATCCCCAAGTTTCAAATGAGATCTATAATGACAATATCATTGGTTTTAAATAACTTCTCAATTAGAGATTCCTCTCCAAAATAACATGTATTTTAAAGAAGAAACAAAAGTCATTAATAATTGACTATGTTATCTCCCCCAGCCCCCCCAAAAAACCTCTCCCTAGATTGCCTAACTCAATGATAGAAAATTAAATCTATCCTGTCACCCATATTAGCAACTTGAGAGTCAGAATGAGACTTCCTCTTCTCCCACATTCAATCACTTATCAAGCCCTGACATAATGTTTTTTTCTTGTTAATGATTCTCAAATTCACCACCTCTCTTATATGCCTGCTAGTCTGGCCTAGTTCTTATTTTCACTATCTTTCACCTGAAAGAAAACAGCTTCCCAGCTTCAACTACAACCATTTTAATCCATTCTCTATTCAGATGCCAAAGGAAGTGCCTTGAACCAACATGCCAAATCTCAGCATTCCCCTGCTTAAAATCCTTCATTGTTTCAAAGATAAAGCTAATATCTTTGAACTTCTATACAGAATCTTTCACTTATGCTCATTCAGCATGTTGTATAACTGTTTCCTCTACCCCCAAAGTTTTCCTTAACACTCTGTTCTGGATCAGAATGGATTTTTCTTTCACTATGATTTGTATAACTTCCTGTCAAGTTCAGCTCTTAAAATAGAATGTTTGTATATCGATAGGGTTTATCTCACAGTTTATCTATAGGGTTAATTATCCTTGGTCTTACTTGGCCTCACAACAGATTCATAGAGTGGTAGCACCAATTGGACCCTGCATCACGTTTCTCCAGGAAAAGTCACCGGGAAATAACTGCTTTCTCTCCATATCACCCAAGGGCTAGAATACAGGACTTAACTATTTACTTAAGAATTTTTCTCAACTTGTATATAAGTCAATACTCTAAACAATTCCCTTCTCCATACTCACAAATATCATTTTACTGTAGGCAACAGTAGGAAGTTTTGCCAGTCAAAATTTACATAGCACCCAGTGGGGTGGGTGAGATTTTAACCCTGGGGATATCCAAACAAACTGAAATACGATTAATAATAATGTGTATTAGAAAACATTCCAGAGATGACATGATTGTATTGCAATTTTTACTGTCATGCAAAAATTTTACACAAATATTTGTTAGTTCTTTGTTAGCAATTTATCCGGTGGCTCTTGCCATTATGCCTTTTATGTACCATCTCCTATTATTTTTTAGGGGCTTCCCACGTGGCACAAGTGATAAAGAACATGCCTGCCAATGCAGGAGACAAAAAGATGGAGGCTCGCACCCTGGTTTAGGTAGATCCCTTGGAAAAGGAAAATGGCAACCCACTTCAGTATTCTTGTTTGGAAAATTCCATGGATGGAGGAGCCTGGCAGGCTATATAGTCCATGAGGTCCCAAAGAGTTGGACATGACAAGCAACAGAGCTCAACAAAATTACTTCTTATTCATATATTTAAAATATCTTGAATCCTTACTGTATGATAAATGCTATGTCCACTACTTTTTCATCCACTATAACAACTAAAATGAAATCTCTCAGATCCTTTTCTCTTTACTCAACGACAAATATGTTGAAAAATTTAATTTTTGACTACTTCATTTAGGTAGTCAGTCAGACATGAGTAAGTCCCTTCTGTGTTGGGGATAGGGTAATCTTTCCCTTCTGCACCAGGACACTGGGATCAGAACATGCAAAGAGATCTTCCCTTCTATTGTCAAGCACTAAAATTTCCAGCAGGATCAGGCAAGAAAAAACCCTTGCATAGGTTGGTGCAGGCACACAAAGAATCAAAAAAACAGCTCAAAGTAACCCAGAATATATGATGCCATATTTGTAATAAATTAGTATTGTGGTTCCTGCCCCACAATGGCTTTCCCTTGGGTGTTTGTTGGTATGCTCCTGTGCACAAAAGGAAGCGTATATAACCTGACACTCTCAATCAACTTGTCAATGCAGGGCAGAAGGAGGGACTCTCCAACATTCTGAAAACCCAATCCTACCCCTATTGAGGGACTGTTTATGGTATTGAGAAAGTCTGATTTCCTTTTCCAGGAGCATATTTTCACTTTGCTTAATAAACCTAGTGCTGTGTAAAAGCGGTTTGTGTCTCTTCCTTTGGGACGCAAGGACTGAGGAATTGCCACTTTGCTGATAACACTTGTACTAAAAACTCTTCTCTATAAACAGTGACAAAGCTACTTTCAAAAATGATTTTAGAAGTCACTTGCCAAGTAAATATCAGATACAGTACATGGATGAAACTACTGGGCAGCTTCCTCGGGAATAGCAGGATGTCCAATCTATATTTTATGGGCTAAGAACCAAGAGTGTCCTTGCCCCATTAAACACTTTGGATCTCATTAAAACCAAGTGGAAAATGCCAATAAGACCACCTCAGGCAAAATTTAGCTTGCTTTTATAATAGCTTAATTCAACCAAACTAAAAAAAAAAAAAAAAAAAAGAAGAAGAAGAAGAAGAAGAAGAAAAGAAAAGAAAGAAAGAAAGAAAAAGAAAAAAAGAAAGAAAAATTCCACAGACTTTCAATTTTTAATTATAACACTATTTTGTGGAAAATACCAAAGCAATGCAAAAGTCTCATTAACTTCTTGATACAATAGTAGGGAGACCATTGTGGGAAAATAGTAGATATGTGAGAGATTAATATACCAATAGGCAATGTTTAGATAAAAGTTTCCTAATTCTACTGGGTAAAAGTCATTTGAAGATGCAACACTATGTTCTTTTCCATCAAGACTCAGTCTAACATCTTATCATAAGGAAAGGAGGTAGTCAGACTGAAGCATGAAACATATTTACCTATTGTCTGAATTATAGTCCATTTTGCAGATGATTTAGAACTTTCTCTGGATGTTCCAGGCTAGTTACTGATCTATATAAAAATTGAAGGCTTCAGTAATCTCAGGACATCTTATTTTTCACAAGACACCTGGCTGGTGAACTGGGAGGTATTGAGAGATTATTAGTTCTATGGGATTCCTATGAATCAAAGCTAAGCTATGTCCAACAATGATTTTGTTCAGTTCAGTTCAGCCGCTCAGTCTTGTCTGACTCTTTGCAATCCTGTGAATCACAGCAGGCCAGGACTCCCTGTCCATCACCAACTCCTGGAGTTCACACAGACTCACGTCCATAGAGTCAGTGATGCCATACAGCCATCTTATCCTCTGCTGTCCTCTTCTCCTCCTGCCCCCAACCCCTCCCAGCATCAGAGTCTTTGCCAATGAGTCAACTCTTTGCAAGAGGTGGCCAGACTACTGGAGTTTTAGCTTTAGCATCAGTCCTTCCAAAGAAATCCCAGGGCTGATCTTCAGAATGGACTGGTTGGATCTCCTTGCAGTCCAAGGGACTCTCAAGAGTCTTCTCCAACACCACAGTTCAAATGCATCAATTCTTCCGCGCTCAGCTTTTTTCACAGTCCAACTGTCACATCCATACATGACCACTAGAAAAACCATAGCCTTGACTAGAGGACCTTTGTTGGCAAAGTAGTATCTGTTTTTCAATATGCTATCTAGGATACTCATAAATTTTCTTCCAAGGAGCTGGCGTCTTCTAATTTCATGGCTACAGTCACCATCTGCAGTGATTTTGGAGCCCCTCAAAATAAAATCTGACACTGTTTTCTCTGTTTCCCCATCTATTTCCCATGAAGTGATGGGACCGGATGCCATGATTTTCGTTTTCTGAATGTTGAGCTTTAAGCCAACTTTTTCACTCTCCTCTTTCCCTTTCATCAAGAAGCCTTTTAGTTCCTCTTCACTTTCTGCCATAAGGGCAGTGCCATCTGCGTATCTGAGGTTATTGATATTTCTCCAGCAATCTTGATTCCAGCTTGTGCTTCTTCCAGCCCAGCATTTTTCATGATGTACTCTGCTGCTGCTACTGCTAAGTTGCTTCAGTCGTGTCTGAACGGCAGTCCAACAGGCTTCCCTGTCCCTGGGATTCTCCAGGAAAGAACACTGGAGTGGCTTGCCATTTTTTTCTCCAATACATGAAAGTGAAAAGTAAAAGTGAAGTCACTTAGTCATATATGACTCTTCATGACCCCATGGACGGCAGCCTACCAGGCTCCTCCATCCGTGGGATTTTCCAGGCAAGACTACTGGAGTAGGGTGCCATCGCCTACTCTGCATAGAAATTAAATACGCAGGGTGACATTATACAGCCTTGATGTACTCCTTTTCCTAGTTGGAACTAGTCTGTTGTTCCATGGCCAGTTCTAACTGTTGCTTCCTGACCTGCATACAGGTTTCTCAAGAGACTGGTCAGGTGGTCTGGTATTCCCATCTCTTTCAGAATTTTCCACAGTTTATTGTAATCTTGTTACATGATGTTAATAACAAACTCGGAAATATAAGCTATTAAAAAAAAAAAAAACCTGACTGAGAGGCATCCGTATTTAAGAGATAAATAAGTGGTCTTACAGAAGTTATAAAATTTGAGGTCCCAAGTAGAAGTGATGAATGCAAGATCTGTACCAGATGGGCAGAATTTTAAGTCTAGCTTCTTTATCTATAAAGCTTCTTTATCTATAAAAGTTGGAGCAAATAATTTAGTCTCACTTTCCTAGTATGTAACCTAGAAGTGATGATTCTCATCCTGATGGCTGTTGTGTGGACTAAATGAGCTAAAACATGCAGAGTAAGCAGACAAGTGCCTGGCACATAGGAGTGATCAACAATATCAGCAGTTATCATTATTCAAAGTCATCCAAGTCCTAAGTGGTGGATTGAGGACTGTAAGTCAGGTCTGTCAGCTTCTGAACCTATTAGCCCCCTAGAATAATGTCAAAGGTGACAAAACATCAGTGTTTGGGGTTTGATAAAAATGAGGGTGAATAGATCACACTAGAAAAACTTTTGAGAGCAAAAATAAGGCTTTGGGGTTTGCAGTCCCAAGAAAGCAGAAGAATAGTACAGGAGCTCACTTTCTCCCACACAGATTTATCAAAAGATCAATTGAATATGAAGCAACTTCCACAAAAGAGAAAGGTACCCCAAATACAGAAAGCTAAGCAAAATGAAAAGACAGTGAAATATCCAGCAGGTGAAGGAACATGATAAAAACCCTCCAAACCAAACAAAAAAAGAGGAGATAGGGAGTCTACCTGAAAAAAGATTTCAGAATAATGATAATAAAAATGATTCAAAACAAAATGGAGTTACAGATAAATAGTCTAGAAACAAGGATTAGGAAGATGAAAGAAATGTTTAACAAGGACATAGAAAAAATAAAGAAGAGTCCATCAATAATGAACAATGCAATAACTGAGATTAAAAACACTCTACTAACAGTAGAATAACTGAGACAGAAGAGAGGATAGTTAGGTGGAAGATAGAATGGTGGTAATAAATAAAGCAGAGTGGAAAAAAATAAAATTTAAAAGGAGGAAAACTTCAGAGACCTCTGGGACAGTATTAAATGCCCCAGCATTCAAATCATAGATGTCTGCAAAAAAGGAGACCAAAAAAAGATGTGTATAAGAGACAGGATTATTAGTTCTATGGGATTCCTATGAATCAAAGCTAAGCTATGTCCAACAATGATTTTGTTCAGTTCAGTTCAGCCGCTCAGTCTTGTCTGACTCTTTGCAATCCTGTGAATCACAGCAGGCCAGGACTCCCTGTCCATCACCAACTCCTGGAGAAAAAAGGTAGGGGGCATGAGATAATATCTATCTGAGGAGAATATAGCAAATCTTCCCTAAAATGGAGGAAAAAATAACATCTCAGCTTTCAATAGAAACCCTTCAGGCCAGAAAGGAATGACAAAACCTACTTAAAAACCTACTTAAAAAATAAAGATGAGAGAGAAAAACCTACAGCCAAGATTAATCTACCCAGCAAGGATCTCAAACAGGTATGAAGGATAAATCAAAGCTTTACAGATAAGCAAAAGCTGAGAGAATTCAGCATCACCAATCTAGCTCTTCAAAAAATGTTAAAAGATCTTCCCTAGACAGGAAACAAAGAAAAGGTCTATAAAAACAAATCCAAACAATAAAGAAATGGTATTAGAATCATACTTATCAAGAATTATCTTTAATGTAAATGGGTTAAATGTTCCAATCCAAAGACAAAGACTGGCTGGACGCATACAAAAACAAAACACTTATCTATGCTGTCTATAGACCTACCATAAACCTAGGGATACATATGGACTGAAAGTGAGGGGCTAGAAAAAGATATTTCATGCCAATGAAGACCAAAAGAAAGCAGGAATACTCATATTAGATAAAAAGACTTTGAAATAAAGACCATGATGATAGACAAAGAAGGACACACATAATGAGCAAGGGATCAATCCAAGAAGATGATATAACAGTTATAAACATATATGACTCCAATAAAGGAGCACCTCAATACATAAGGCAGATGTTAACAAGTATGAAAGGGGAAATTAACCATAACACAATAATAGTGGAAGACTTTAATACCCCACTCACACCTATGGATAGATCAACTAAACAGAACACAACCTTTAAATGATGCAATGGAGGTTAGACCTAACTGATATCTACAGGGCATTTTTTCCCCAAAACGATGGATTTCACTTTTTTCTCAAGTTCACAAAGAACATCTGCCAGGATAGATCACATCCTGGGCCACAAATCTAGCTTTGCTATTTATTTTTTTAATACAAATAATTTTAAGCATCTTTTCAGATCACAATGCGGTAAGCTTAGATATCAACTACACCCAAAAGCCTAAAAAGCACAAACATATGGAGGCTAAACACACTTCTGGATAACAAACAGGTTATGGAAGAAATCAAAAAGATAATCAAAATATGCATAGAAGCGAATGATAATAAAAACATGAAAGCCCCAAACCTATGGGATTCAGTAAAAGCAGTGCTAAGAGGAAGGTTCATACAATACAAGCCTACCTCAAGAAACAAGAGAAACATCAAATAAATAACCTACCTTTACACCTAAAGCAACTAGAAAAATAAGAAGAGCAACAATTATTTTAAAAAGTAAGTTTAGTAGAAGGAAACAAATCGTAAATATCAGAGAAGAAATAAATGAAAAAGAAATGGCTACTACAGCCAAGATCAACAAAACTAAAAGCTGGTTCTTTGAGAAGATAAATAAATTAGACAAATCATTAACCAGACTCATTAAGAAATAAAGTGGACACATACATACCCGTGGCTGATTTATGTCAATATATGGCAAAAAAAAAAAAAATCATAATATGGTAACATAATTAGCCTCCAATTAAAATAAATTAATTAATTTTAAAAATAAAGAAAGAAATATAAAATCAATGAAATTAGAAATGAAAATGGAGAAATCACAACAGACAACACAGAAATACAAAAGATCATGGACCACTATGAGTGATTGTATTCCAATAAAATGTACAACTTAGAAGAAATGGAAAAATTCTTAGAAAAGTATAACCTTCCAAAACTGAAACAGGAAGAATTAGAAAATCTTAACAGACCCATTGCAAGCATGGAAATAGAAACTATAATAAAAAAATCTTCCAACAAACCAAAGCCCAGGACCAGATGGCTTCACAGGTAAATTCCACCAAAAATTTAGAGACGAGCCAACACCTATCCTACTCAAACTCTTCCAGAAAATTGCAGAGAAAGGTCAACTCCCAAACTAATTCTATGAGGCCACAATCATCCTGATACCAAACCAGACAAATATGCCATCAAAAATGAAAACTACAGGCCAGTATCACTGATGAACACAGATGCAAAAATCTTCAACAAAATTCTAGCAAACAGAATCCAACAACATATTAAAAAAGCTCATAAATCATGACCAAGTGGGTGTTATTACAGGGATACGAGGATTCTTCAATATTTGTGAATCGATCACTGTGATACACCATATTAACAAATTGAAAGATTAAAACCATATGATTATCTCAATAGATGCAGAGAACACTTTTGAAAAATTTAACATTCGTGTATGATTAAAAAAAAAAAAAACTCTCCAGCAAGCAGGAAAAAAAGGAACATACCTCACAAAATAAAAGCCATCTACAACAAATCCATAGCAAACATTATCCTCAATGGTGAAAAACTGAATACATTTCTTCTAAAATCAGCAACAAGACAAGAGTGCCCACTCTCACCACTACTAATTAACATAGTTTTTGAAGTCCTAGGCATAGCAATCAGAAAAGAAAAAGAAATAAAACAAAACCAGATTGAGAAAGAAGTAAAACTCTTACTGTTTGCAGATGACATGATCCTTTGCATAGAAAACCCTAAAGAACCACAAGAAAATTACTTGAGCTATTCAATGAATATAGTAAATTTGCAAGATTACAACTCAACAATCCCACTGCTGGGCATACACACTGAGGAAACCATAATTGAAAGAGACACATATACCTCAGTGTTCATTGTAGCACTGTTTACAATAGCTAGGATATGAAAGCAACCTAGATGCCATTGGCACATGAATGGATAAGGGAGTATGGTATATACACAATGGAATACTACTCAACTATAAAAAGGAACACATGTGAGGCAGTTCTAATGAAGCTGAGAGTGTACTACATGGCAGATGCCAGATTTTACTAAACGTGTGAGTTGGAAAAGTTACTTAATTTCTCTTCACTTCAGTTTCCTCATCTGCAACAATGGGGATAATAACAAAATCCACTTGATAAAGTTGGTGTAAGAAGTAAATGAGTTTAAATATCTAATAAAGCCTTTGTATCAAGATTTTGCACATAGTAACTGTTTAAAAAATGAAATGTTAGCTTCTATCAAGTGCAGACTTACACTCTGGAAAAAGACAGTGTACTATATCCTGCAATCATGTGAGTGATGGCTAAAAAGTAGAAACCAAGCCTGAGGAAAGTGTTTGATGTCTGTGAAGAGATTTGGGTTTTGTCATAACCTGTAATTGTTTCCAATCAAGAATAAGACAGCAAAAATCGTCATGCTGCTACAAAATAATTCAGAAACGGTGAACTGAAAATGACTGAATGTTTTGTAGAAGGTCATAGACACAGATGTTAAAGAGAAATTTGCCCTGCAAAGACAAAGAACGTATTATAGGCCAAAAAATGCAGGCATTGAAGAATATGGTAAATACAGAAGGAATTGCATCAAGTTGTGTACAATGAGGGATTGGGATAGTCTGTCTATATAAATGGATCGGAATGGTGACTGAGAACCTTGAGTCCTTTTCACCAGCTGTGGAGTCTAGGTAGCTATTATTGGAGGCACTGAGGGGATGGACTGTGTTTAACAAGAGAAGAAGGTTAGCAGATCCCCACAAAAACTGGATTACAAGGGACTGCCCTTCATTTCTCTTAGCCGGTAAAGTAAATTTTTGATTTTTTAAAAATTTATTTTACCAAAGTATAGTTGATTTACAATGTTGAGTTAATTTCTACTGTAAAAGGGACTCAATGATATATTCACCTATATACATTATGTTTTTATATTCTTTTCCATTTTGGCTTACCACAGGATATTGAATGTGGTTCCTTGTGCTATATGGTAGGACCCTTTTGTTGAACCAGTCTGTATGTAATAGTTTGAATCTGCTAACCCCAAGCTCCCAATCTATCCTCCACTATCCCCTCCCTTAGTAAACACAAGTCTACACTCATGTCTGTGAGTCAATTTCTGTTTTATAGATAAGTTCAGTTGTATCAAATTTTTGATTCTACATGTAAGTGATATCTTATGGTAACTTTTTCATATTTCATTTAATATGATTATTACTATGTCTATTCATGTTACTGCAAATGACATTATTTCATTCTTTTTTATGGCTGATTAATATACCATTGCATATATGCACCATATCCTCATTATCCATTCATCTGTTGATGGACATTTAGATTGTTTACAAATCTTGGCTATTGTAGGTAGTGTTGCAATGAACATCAGAATATATTCTATTTTTTCTAGTTATAGTTTTATTTGTATGTATACCTAGGAATGGGACTGCAGATTATATTAGCCACTAAAGTACATTTTATAAGATAACTTGAAATTTAATGCCAGAACTCTATTTCATTTGTAATATATTTCCATATGAGAACACGTTTTTCTTCTTATTAATTATATTCTGTTCAGCTCATCCTGTGAGCTGATAATGCCCATCTTATTTGGTTGTCATTATGAAGGACAGAGATAAAGAACCTCTTCAGATGTTGTCTGGACCTGGGTGAGTGAACTCCCATGATGCCACAGAACACAAACAAAACAGGCAGCACCTCAAAAAGAAGTTCCTTCACTTGGATGACTCCCCCTAACTGAGCTACATGCAATAGTTTTTTAATAGAAAACTGAGAAAAGCATATGCTAATAAAAATGTTCTATTTTAACAAACCCATGTGTAGTAGAAGCTTTAAAACTGTCGTCAATAAGGCTTTTCAATATAAGCAAAGAACATGAAAAATGTTAGGCTCTTAACGTTCAACCTTATATGTTAAATAGTTACTTTTTAGTTCATATCATTTGTCTGAAGAGGAAAACAAAGAGAGATATGAGATAATAGGCTTTGTGAATGATTAATACATAGTTTGGGGCCATGCTTGGGTCACATTTATATATCAGAAAAAGAATAGTAAAACAATATGCAATGTCTTTCAGTAAATTACTGAATCCAACTTTATATTCAACAAGCATTTATCGGCATCTACTTTGTCCCAGATATTGTTTTGGATGCTGGAGAAATAATGGAGACAAGAACAATCTTTTTATCTTCATAGAGTTTGAATTCTATTTAATTGATAAAGAAATCATGAAAACCTTCTAATAAGCTAGAATTCACTCACTAAAGAATGAATTTTAGAAGTCCCTGCCAGATAATATTTCTCAAAATCTACAATAAGAAGGAAGTCCTATAAAACACTAGAAAAGGAACTAAGGAATTCTTATTTCTCGGGTGATGAGAGATAGTGGACAACATGAATACCTTTTCATAAGAATGAAGTCACAGAAGTCACCCATCTCTGAAAGGAAGGGAGAAAGGTTGATCTCACTCTCCAGTCACCACCTGCCATCTGGGAGACACCAATAAGCAATACAGGCTTCTGGTGTGATATAGGTTTCCTTCACAAAACCTTCAACATCTATACCCTTCACCATCTTGAATAATATGAATATTACATGCAAAAGAACCAAAGAGAAAAAGATTGAAAACTAACAAATATATACATCAATTTACAAATACTGGGGATCTGATACACCTGAGACAGTCAAAACTTGGGCTACTAAAACAGAGATAATTTTAAAATAACCTAACAATACATTTAAATCTAAAAGCACTGAAAAATCAATGTCATGCAAAGATGGGCCCAATAAAGGACAGAAAAGGTATGAACCTGATAGAAGCAGAAGAGGTGGCAAGAATACACAGAAGAACTGTACAAAAAAGATCTTCATGACCTAGATAATCACGATAGTATGATCACTCACCTAGAGTCAGACATCCTGGAATCCAAAGTCAAGTGGGCCTTAGGAAGCATCACTACAAACAAAGCTAGTGGAGGTGATGGAAGTCCAGTTGAGCTATTTGAAATCTTCAAAGATGATGCTGTGAAAGTGCTGCACTCAATATGCCAGCAAATTTGGAAAACTCAGCAGTGGCCACAGGCCTGGAAAAGTGCAGTTTTCATTCAAATCCCAAAGAAAGACAATGCCAAAGAATGCTCAAACTACCACGCAATTGCACTCATCTCACACACTAGCAAAGTAATGCTCAAAATTCTCCAAGCCAAGCTTCAGCAATACATGAACTATGAACTTCCAGAACTTCCAGATGTGCAAGCTGGATGTAGAAAAGACAGAGGAACCAGAGATCAAATTGCCAACATCTGCTGGATCATAGAAAAAGCAAAAGAGTTCCAGAAAAACATCTATTTCTGCTTTATTGACTATGCCAAAGCCTTTGACTGTGTGGATTAAAATAAACTGGAAAATTCTGAAAGAGATGGGGATACCAGACCACCTGACCTGCTTCCTGAGAAGCCTGTATGCAAGTCAGGAAGCAGCATTTAGAACTGGACATAGAACAACAGACTGGTTCCAAATAGGAAAAGGAGTGTGTCAAGGCTGTATATTGTCATCCTGTTTATTTAACTTCTATATAGAGTACATCATGAGAAACACTTGGCTGGAAGAAGTACAAGCTGGAATCAAGATTGCTGGGAGAAATATCAATAACCTCAGATATGCAGATGACACTACCCTTATGTCACAAAGTGAAGAACTAAAGAGCCTCTTGGTGAAAGTGAAAGAAGAGAATGAAAATGTTGACTTAAAGCTCAACATTCAGAAAACTAAGATCATGGCATCAGGTCCCATCACTTCATAGCAAATCAATGGGGAAACACTGGAAACAGTGGCTGACTATATTTTTGGGGGCTCCAAAATCACTGTAGCTAGTGACTGCAGCCATGAAATTAGAAGACACATTCCTTGGAAGGAAAGTTTTCACCAATCTGGACAGCATATTAAAAAGCAGACATTACTTTACCAACAAAGGTCTGTCTAGTCAAGCCTATGGTTTTTCCAGTAGTCATGTATGGATCTGAGAGTTGGACTATAAAGAAAGCTGAGTACAGAAGAATCGATGTTTTTGAATGGTGGTGTTGGAGAAGACTCTTGAGAGTCCCTTGGACTGCAAGGAGATCCAGCCAGTTCATCCTAAAGGACATTAATCTTGGATGTTCATTGGAAGGACTGATGCTAAAGCTGAAACTCCAATATTTTGGCCACCTGTTGTGAAGAACTAGCTCATTTGAAAAAACCCTGATGCTGGGAAAGATTGAGGGCAGGAAGAGAAGGGGACGACACAGGATAAGATGGTTGGATGGCATCGCCATCAATGGACATGAGTTTGGGTAGTCTCCACGAGTTTGTGATGGACAGCGAGGCCTGGCGTGCTGCAGTTTTGGGGGTCACAAAGAGTCAGACATGACTGAGTGACTGAACTGAACTGAATAAGGCAAACATATGGCAGTGACCAAGAACCACTGGAAAAGATGGCTGACAACTTCAACAAATTTTATAATCAGAATACCTAAGGAGATGCACTTAGAGTACAGAGAAAAATCTTGCTGGAGAAAACACTGCTCAACAATATCATTTTAAAATTTAAGATTCTCAAAGTAAAAGATTTAGTAGATTAATTTAATCAGTGTGTCGATCCTATTGAGGTCTGCTTTAAGAGCTTTAAAACTCAGAGAAAATAAATATTTTAGCTATGCATAAAAAATACAAAATAAAAAGTCATAATATATCTTGGTAAAATGTCTGCACACCAAGGATAGAAAGAAAAAAACATTACACTCTTCCATATAAAAAGAATAAGGTATCTACAAAGAAAAAAGTAATCATATTTGCATCTGATTTTTACTCACAATATCAGAAATAAGAAAAACATTGGTAAAACATGAGAAGCTAAAATTCAAGAACAGCAACCCAATCATTACTCTCATTCATCTGTTAGCATTAAAGGAAGACTTCTGAGGTTACGCAAAGAATCTTCAAGTTTATTACCCATGTCTCCAAAAGAAACAGAAATTGAAAAGAAAGCACAAGATACCTCAAGATGAGAAGGTACAGAGGACAGTCAATTTTGGTGACCAATTGAAAAGTTGTTGTTGAATTACGACACCGGGATTCTTGGCCCTCAGAGGAGAAGAATTCAATCCGGGGCGAGAGATGAGGCTTGATCGCTCAGAGCTTTTATGTAACAAAGTTTTATTAAAGTATAAAGAAGATAGAGAAAGCTTCTGACATAGGCATCAGAAAGGGGCAGAAAGAGTACCCCCCCCCACCCGCTAGTCTTTAGCTGTATTTTATATAGTCATCAGCAGTCTGTTAATGAAAGAAAGGAATGTCTCAAAACTTAGAATGGCCAGGCCCCTCACCCATAAGATATATTTTGGGATAACCTTGGCTCCAAATGGTTTATCTTGGGCCATTAAATGATTAACTTGAATCTTGAAGAAGGGCAGATCACCATACAAATAGTTTCATTTACACAGATTAGAGGAACACTATCAGAGTATAACATACAGGTTTATCAAGTAGGTTCAGGACCCAAAACTTGGAACGACTTGAAGAAAGAGTTTTGGGCAAATGCACAGTACATTAGCATAGCTTAAGATAAACATTTCCATAAGAAAAAGGCAATGGCTAACTTCAAGTGAAACCAGGTGTCATTATGGCAACACATAATTTTAAGAGAAACCTCTTTTTAAATTTGTATAGAGAGGAAAAAATAGCGCTAGTTTGTTTCCTCCTGCCACTTAAGAGAGATAAAATGTCTAACACTTGCAGGCTATTTCCTCCATTTGGAGACCCCTGGCCTTCTTGCCTGTTACCCTCTCACAATGACCTGTGATACAATTATTAATAGATAAATCCAAGTGCAGAATAGTGGACTTAATGGTAATAATTATATCAAGCAACATTTATCGACTGCTTACATAACAAAGGCAATATTTCAAGGGGATCGTTTCAATATAGCAGAGAAGAAGGACATGTGCTCATCTTCTCCTGTGAGAACACCAAAATCACAACTAGTTTTTGAACAACCATTGACAGGAGGACACAAAAACCCATCAAAAAAAGATACTCAACATCCAAGGAAAAAGGAGATGCTTCAATAAGATGGTAGGAGAGGCACAACCAAGATAAAATCAAACCCCACACCTGCCAGGTGGGTGACACAGAAACTGGAGAACAATAATGCCAAACAAGTTCTTGAACTGTTGTGATAGTTCTAGACCCCACATCCGGTTTCCTAGCCAGGGGATCTTGCAAAGGGACTAGGTATTCCCAAGGAATCTGACTTTGAAGGCTAGTGGGATTTGATTGCAGGACACATATAGGACTGGGAGAAATAGGGACTCCACTCTTGGAAGGAACAAACAAAATCTTTTGTAAACCACAACCCAGGTGACTGTGACCCCACAAAAGACTAAGCCAGACCTATCTGTAAGTGCTTGAGGGTCTCGTGCAGATGTATGTGTCTGCAGTGGCCTGCTACTGGAAAAGTGATACTGGCAGCAGCAGTCCTGGGAGGTGCACCTTGGTCTTCACCATTAGCCTTCCCATAGAGCCTGTAGAATCCAGGTCTGGGTTGCCTCAGGGTAAACAGTTAAAAAGGAGGAAGCAAAGACCCACAGGAGGACACAATCAGCAGACAATCAGATTAAAGTTTTACTGAGATTGCAACGAGAAATATCAATAATCTCAGATATGCAGATAACACCATCCTTATGGCAGAAAGTGAAGATCTAAAGAGCCTCTGACAAAAGTGAAAGAGAGTGAAAATGTTGGCTTAAAACTCAACATTCAAAAAACTAAGATCATGGCATCCTATCCCATCACTTCATGGCAAATAGATGGGGAAACAGTGTAACACTGACAGATTTTATTTTCTTGAGCTCCAAAATCACTGCAGATGGTGATTGCAACCATGAAATTAAAAGACACTTGCTCCTTGGAATAAAAGCTATGACCAACCTAGACAACATATTAAAAAGCAGAGACATTACTTTGTAGACAAAGATCTGTCTGCTCAAAGGTATGCTTTTCTGGTAGTCATATATGGATGTGAGAGTTGGACCATAAAGAAAGCTGAGCACTGAAGAATTAATGCTTTTGAACTGTAGTGTTGGAGAAGACTCTTGAGAGTCCCTTGTCCAGCAAGGAGATCAAACCAGTCCATCCTAAGAGAAATCAGTCCTGAATATTCATTGAAAGGACTGATGCTGAAGCTGAAGCTCAATACTTTGGCCACCTGATGTAAAAAACTGACTCATTGGAAAAGATCCTGATGCTGGGAAAGATTGGAAGCAGGAAGAAAATGGGATGACAGAGGATGAGATGGTTGAATGGCATCACTGACTCAATGGACATGAGTTTGAGGAAGCTCTGGGAGTTGGTGATGCACAGGGAAGCCTGGCATGCTGCAGTCCATGGACTTTCAAAAAGTCAGACACGATTGAGCAACTGAACTGAACTGAGTATGGCCCTGCCAACCAGAACAAGACCCAGTTCTCCCCATTGTCAGTGCCTCCCATCACTAAGCTAGAAAAGTCTCTTATCCAAGAGCAGAGAGAAGAAGCAAAAACTACAATTCCACAGCCTCCAGAACAAAAGCCACGTTTCACACACTTTCTTGCTGCTTTAATTGCTAAGTCATGTCTGACTCTTTTGTGACACCATGGACTGTAGCCTACCAAGCTCCTCTGTCTATACGATTGACAGATGGGTTCTTTATCAGCAGAAGCCTTTCACACATTTATTTCGCATTAATTCTCACAAAAAAATCCATAACTTTTATTAAAGTGACTTCAAAATGCATAGTTGTGGATGGAAGAATACAGTGTAAAATGTCTCAGTATAGAAGAGACATTTTATAGGAGAAGTAAATTTTTTCTAAATCTGTTTCTGGGATGTTGTGGGTACAGGGAAAAAATTAAGGAAATAATTTCTTTTGAGGTAAAATAGCTGTTCTCCATCAAAAATAAAAGATTATGTATATTAGTCATATACTAAATTCTTTCATTAAACAATGGAAATTGTCTTGATTACAAATCAAAATTCTACTTTTGGCTATTTGTAAGACACTGACTAAAATAAAAGAAAGAAAGACAGCATGAAAGAACATAAAAAACAAAACACTTCTAAATGCAGACAAAATAATACATGGATGCCAGTAATATTATCAGATCCAGTGGAGGCTAAAGTTTACATAACCACAAAGGTAAAGGGGAATGTTATGTAATTATAAGAAACATGATGCCTATAAACCTGTCTCTTATACACATCTCCTCCCTGTCCTGTCCGGCAGGTCTTGGTACAGACCAAGGACCAGGACATAGTGTGTGGACCGGCAGGCAGGTGTTCTGATGACTCTTCAGATCACACCATGTGGCTGAGCCAAAGACTGGCAGGACGTGTTCAGCGCTCACAGGAACACCTTTCCAGAGATTCTGTGAGCAGAGATGGACAGAAGCTGCTGGTCCTTCTCGACGCCACTTCCAGGGTTCAGCTTGGAGCCTGTCGTCCTTACAGCCTGCTGCTGATGCTGCTAAGTCACTTCAATCGTGTCCGACTCTGTGCGACCCCATAAATGGCAGCCCATGAGGCTCCTCCGTCCATGGGACTTTCCAGGCAAGAGTACTGGAGTGGGTTGCCAT